>QMIH01001562.1:78494-125994 GCA_003987875.1 Clarias batrachus | reverse complement strand
AGAGGTCGTATAAACAGACGAGCCTAGAACGTTCTGGTTTCACCTCATGAACCTGCCACCATGATTTGTGCTCGTATTAATGAAGAAGCGGACGAAGTAAAGCCAGGCACAAAAAATTCAATTCATGACCCGTGTAGTCTAAAAAGACCGTGTAGTCTCCATGTGATCACTAATGCACAGACTGCAGTGTGGATCATGTTAGGACTTTAGAGCTATACTCGGGTTGGACACTAGAGGGAGACACTCTACCTGTGAGTGTCTGACTTTCATCTGTTCTAACTGGCTGAACCTTTTACACCACATTCAGAAGAAGAATAAAGAGACCCTTTTGAACTTGTATTCACTTATATATTTTGCTTTTTTATTTTAGTTTTCTTTATTATTTTTTACCTTTTATTTTTTCAATACTTTGTTTTATGTCTAATTAATGTGTGCCTTGCTTTTTTATTCATGTTTAATCAAAGTGTATAATGCTATTATAAATGTATATTTTGTTTTATTCTTTTGTTGAAAAAAAAGAAAAAAAAAGAAAAGTGAGAACAAAAAAAAAAAAAAAAACCTTTTACACCACCCTGTTTCTCTGCTCATTCCTCAGTCCTGAGTTGCTCCAGTGAGAACCTGAAGAGATTCGGACTTTGGCATTGCAGTTCCAGGTCTCTCTGAAGATATTTGTACAATGTGATTCTTACATTTTGGAAATCTTTTCGAAACGTTGGAGTATTTTGCCCCCGATTATTTTCCTTTTTTAACCTAATGTTTTTATTTTTCCCTGTTTGACTCTGAGACGTCTTTGCATCTTTGCAGATCTTTGACCTCCTGTAGCTGCTCTTTAACTCCTGTACCATCAGTCAAGCACTATTGGGAAGAGGGTTTTTTTTTTTTGGGGGGGGGGGGACTAACCCAAACACTGAAGAAACAGATATGTGTTAAGTTGTTGTTTAATGATTGCCAGAGACTCAGCTGTGCGGAAATCTAGAGGAAGGTTATTCCACCACCTCAGTGCCAGAACAGAAACGTCTAGATGCACATCTTTAACCTCCTGTACTGATGCTCGCTGCAGGAGCTCTAACCCTGGCTGTAATGAGGTTGTGACGTCGTCCATATGAAACACATCAGGACAATGAAGTTGTTGTAAGTTAGAATGAGGAGTGTTGTTGTGTTAGTTAATAATAAAAGAACTGGGACTCGATCAGTTCCGTGCGCCCTCGTGTTCTGCACTCGGTGCCTGGAAACTCTCGTCTTATCTTATCACACACGTCACTCGAACCGGACGCTCCCACCGCCTCCGTCACCACGCGCCATCTTGCTCAATATTTATGAGTTTTCCAGTAAAGCTCTTCCTGTGACTTACTAGAGCTGAATTCAGGGAAATATATTTATTCAGCAAAGTGCACTGGACCCTTTATTAGGAACACACACACACGTCTGTTGATTCATGTGAGCAGTTGGAAGAGCCAACGGCCAGACGGATGCAGCAGACGGGAGGACCTCGTATGAAGCTACGGCGGACCACAGACTCGCTGGTCACCTCTAATACGGCTTTAAGGAGTGGTCATGTGACTTACTGTGGAGCAATAAAGTTTTCTAGAACATTTTCATTTCAAGGAGAAGAACATGTCATTATCACTTGAGCTCTTAAAGAATCGTTTCCTTCTGAAAAGAGAAGGTCAAAGCATTCGCTGTCCCCTGACAGTCTGTAATGATCCTCTGCAACTCAGCAGCATTAAAGAAAAGAAAAAAGAATTGAAGAAGTTCAATCTCTACTGTCCGAATTAAACGATTCCTCTGTGGTTCTTTCAATTGCGTAAGAAAAATAATTCAACATGAAACACTGAAAGGGTCCATCAGATTCACACTCAGGCTGTTAAAGGTTCTACAGACAGCAGAACCCTGGGAATCACCTTTTGTCGGGTTCCTCATGAAACTTTTGTGATTGCTAAGTGAGTAGAAATGTAGATTCAAGACTCTGTGTGTTGAGTTTTGTGTTAAAAAATGTTAAGAATGAAGGTTTCTAATTCAAATTCTGGTTCTGTAACAGGATTCTCGCACTCGAGGAGTTTGCACCAGCTGAGCTGATTATTAACGCGTTACATCAAATGTATTTATGTTTAGAGTTGTTTATTAAAGTGTTAATGAGTAACCGAGTGAAACGTTATTAATGTACATGAATGTGTATTAACGTGTAACAACACATGACTCTGTTTGCTCTCCGCTCAGGTGGAGTCGCTGATGAATCCGCTTTTGTTCGGTTCGCTGCAGTCGGACTCTTGGAGTTTGTTTGGTTGTAAAAGTTCGACATGTGACTGTAATGGAGTTATAAAAGCTCATCTATTAAGCGGAAAGTTAAACATTGCTGCTTATTCGGCTTCACCTTTACACAGGTAACCCTCACCATCTCTCTTCATCCTTCTCTCCTCAAATCATTTTATAAATGCGTAATTCTTTGATACTGTTGTTTCCATGTGATGGATTAAATCGTACGCATGTAGAATTCTGTATAGAGACTTTATTACATTCCTGTGTTCAAATTCAAATTCAAATATTATTTGTCACATACACAATCCTACACAGTACGATATGCAGTGAAATGCTTAGGCAACTGCCCTGACCTTAGAACAAGAAAGGAAACAAAAAAAAAATCTAAGAAGGAATAAGAAGAATATCTATAAAGSAAATAAATACTTGAACAAAAGTAAATTTGAGAAAAATATATATAAGTAGAAATTGACTAAGAGAATAAAATACAATAAAATATAAAATGTATGTAAGTACAAATATACATTAAATGAAGATATAACGAAATAAGAAAATGAGATGAACCAGGAACGGAATGTCCAGGTGTGTGCAAATATGCAGTAAAGTGACATGTTAAAGTGTCTTATGTGAATAATGTCCATGAGTGAGCGGGTGTGCAGTGAGGACTAGTGAGCGAATGACCTGAATGTCCAGAGTGAGTGCAAAGCATGTGTGGATGTGCGAAATGGTGGATGTGTTGACACACGTATTCTGGATAACGAATAATAATAGTGTGTATATTCCTGATCGTGTGTGTGTGTGTGTGTGTGTGTGTGTGTGTGTTTCTCCTGCAGTAGGAGATGGAGGTGACGAGTCAGCCCAAAGCGTTCGCCCCCTCAGACTTCCAGACGGGTCTGTGCGAGTGCTGTGACGACTGCAGCGTCTGTACGATCAGTTCTTATTAAACCCGCGACACTCCCGCTCTCTACACACTTACACACTCCATCACTTTATTATTGTCAAAGGAAGGAAACAAAGAAATCACAGCGCCGACTTTCTGAGCAGTGTTGTGTGATTAATTAACCAATCAGAGCATTCTGTTTTATTTTAGATTCATATTTTGTAAAGCTGAATTTTTACACTTTGGTTTGAAACTGAAATCATTTCCTGGTTTCTGATTGGCTTCAATGTGCGAATCTGTACCTGCGTGCTTTATCGTTTAAATTAAGAATCAGAATCTAACAAGCTGAATATTAACAAGGTTGTGCCTGACACTGAAATCTGAGTTTTGTGCATCTGATTATTGTCAAATTGAATTATTCCCTGAGATAAAGAATCCGGTGTCTGAAGCGAGCTGCTGTTTATTCTGTTTAGTCTTTACTCACAGAGGCGGGAAAAGTGTCTCACACACAAGTGTCCTTTACTAAGAGTCTCTGGTTTGATTCAGTACACACACACACACACACACACACACACACACGGGGGTTTCAAACGATTGCTAGTGATTATTAAACTCTGCTTTATTTATAACTGCTGCTGAGGTTATAACCGCCCGGTCGTCTCGGGGCCTTTGGGAACAGGACAGGATTAATAGTTTACCGGTTACAGCTCTCACTATCAGTGCTGACGATGAGATGAAGCTTATTAAAGCTCACATGGAGATTAGATTAGATTAGCTTTGTATTATCTTTGGGAGCTAAAGGGCGGAAACTTTCCTTTTAGAAACCACAGTAGAGAGAAATGATGTCACTGCTGTGTGTTTACATGTTCCTGTGCTCATTCGGTGTCTCTGCGTCCCTCAGGTCTGTGTGGGACATTCTGTCTCACGTGTCTCGGCTGTAACATCGCCAGTGATATGGGCGAGTGCTGCTTATGTGGACTGGGAATGCCCATCCGGAGTGTGTACAGAACCAAATACAACCTCACGGTCAGTCACAGCGTCACGCACAACTCGCCACCTTATGCCATCACACACACTCATCAAACACCGTCAGCAGATGGTCAGGGGTGCCGAGTGTCCGGCGACGGCCTGCGCTTCTGCTCCGCGTGTTTCCTGGTGTAACCTTTCATTTTAAAACAACTATACAAACATGACTGAGCAAAAAATGTAAAAATGAGTCACACAGGCAAAGAAATAAACACCGATACACACACGACCCTTGAGATTCCCAGGAAACTCTAATCACGGATTCATCTTCCAGCTTGAATTCTGAACTTGATCTCGGCCGATTGAGGATTTTTCTGTTCTATACTCCGCCGTTTACACTCAGGCTCGTAGTTAAATCATTTTGTTTGCAGATATTTTAGATAGAAATGTGTGTGTTATTTTAGACAAGCTGTGCGGTGACTGTTCGCATGGAACTGAAATGCACACTCATAGTTGATGGACAGCACCACCTGCTGAGTTCTGGAATGAAGTAAAAATTTTTACATGTTACATGAACGAAGGCGTGAGATCGCGTTTATTAAGCAGATTACAATCACACACTCGCGTATAAAAACGCGTATTAGACAATGTCAGATTCCAGCGTTACTGATCACGTACACAGTATACGGCCACACACACACTACAGTACGCAGTGAAATGCTTATACGGCCTCCTGTGACCTTAAAATAATCATCATCAATAAGAAATAAATTATGGAATTAAATAAGAAATTAAATACAGAAAATATAGCTGTAGAAGATACAAAATATGAAATATAAAAAAAATGTATCCATACAAATATAGAAAACTTTTATGGAATTTTAATAGAAATGTCCAGGAGTGTGCAAATATGCATGTATGCACGGCGCATCTGTTCAATCTGGTCAATCAATTTATTATGATATAAGGGCACTTTCCATAAAAATGTTAAATTAGCACATCTTCTCTTCCCGCGGGCCGATTGTGATGGAATGAAAGCTACATATCGTAGTTTTTATGTGATGCATGCACAAACATGATGATGCGTCCTTTTACTCCTCTTACGTCGCCCCAAATCCTTTTTTTGCAAATGTCTTCAATGTACAGACACGCCCACTTTAGTGTTATTATAAGTAAAGAAAAGATATAGACAGAGACACCAGGTACAGCGGATATAACCGGATGTGGACTCGCGCAGGTACAGTACCACCTGTGTGTGTGTGTGTGTGTGTGTGTGAGATGAATGTTAATGTGATATTAAAGTGATGCTCACCGGTCCTGGGTTCTGCTTCTAGGGCTCCATGTGTAATGACTTCATGGTTAGTTACTGCTGCCTTCCCTGCGCTACCTGCCAGCTGAAGAGAGACATCAACAGGAGGAAGCAGCAGGGCATCTTCTGAACCTCACGGAAAGAACCGAGCTGCGATGGCGGTCTTTAACAGAATCATTCTTAAAGTGTAACCATGTCACAACTAGAGGGAACAATCACAATGGATTCAAACCTGCAGTGTATTACATCTGTCTTTTTCTTAATAGCACAATTTCTGTAAACACTTTACAGCAGTTTAACACAGTGACGTGTACAGCACACACTCTGCTCAGAAGAAACTGATTAAATAAATGTTTTTAAATCCACGTTCTATGATGTTTCCGTGCCATGTGTGGAAGGAGTCTCCAGCGTCAGTGCTTTGTAACGGTCAGATTTTCAGGACAGAAGGGATTTCTCAGCACAGGACACACCACATTCTTTATCTTAATAACTTCAAGAGATGATTTACTCACTTGTGGGCGTGTCACTTGTAACAGTAGTTACTATATAGAACTTCTCAAGTTAATTAGTTACATAAAAATGAAATAATGCTCTATTCATTGTGACGCGTTTAGCTTTATTTCAGCATCGTTAGATTAGATTAGCAAAGATTATCTGTCTTCGTAATCTCTTTATACGCGATTATAACCCGAGAGTCGTATAAACAGATGACGACGGTTCTGGTTAATGAACCTATAACAACCTGTGGCCAGTGATTCACCTCATGAACACACCGATTTCGCTCTTATTAATCAACGAGCAGATGAAGCAAAAACGAGGCTGGTAGATTTTACACAAAAGGTTTATTCAGACCGATATCAGGTGATCTGCACATGCTGTGTCCGTGTTAACATGGCGTGAGAACCCAAAGCGATCACGGCGAACACACCGTCGTCACACACTGCTCAGAAAGGAATCGAGACGACTCGCTCAGTTTTCTATTTGGTAAAGCGTCCTTTAGAAGTGCCTCTGTAAAGTGTGACCCGGAGGTGGTGCGATGTCGAGATGAGACCCGGTTCACTGGGACATCTGGGCCTCCATCGCCTGCGCCGTCCACTCGGGTGCCGCCTGGCTGATCTTCTCCAGCAGGTTGTTCACCTGGAAGCAGAGCGACTGGATCTGTTTGTCCCAGGTGGGCAGCGGCTCTCGGGCTGACGGGAGAGAAACACAGAGCTGTGAACCTCCTGACGCATCACAGATACCGAGGTTAGAGAAGATCTGACTTACTCTCAAAGTGGACGATGCCGTCGATCTGGTCGATGAAGCCGTTCATGCGGCCCTCTGTGATCATCTGGGACGCGATTTTCTCTGCCTGCGCACAGAGTTTAATCGGCAGAGTTCACTTTCCTTTACTCTGTTAAAAACTTCAAACTTCAAAACTTTTAAGGTCACAGAGCATCTGGTAAAAATGTTGGGCTACAAAACTGTTCTTTGGTCATTTATGGGCTGTAGGGGACAGCTGGGGGCCGTGCTTGGTGGGGTTCCTCCAGGTACTACTGGTTTCCTCTCACAGTCCAAAACACGTGCTGTACGCCGATTTCAAACTTGCCCATGTGCACTTGTGCCCTGCAGTGGGTTGCTTCCTTGCGACTGTACACAGGAAAAGTGGCACAGATAATGGACAGGAGGAAGCCATGAGGCTCTAGGATGTTTAGGACTATGCAACTATTTGTTGTTGCTGTTAAATGTCCTGCTTGTGCCATAAAACTCACTGAGCAAGAGGACTAGCTCATAGGTTTAGATTCGAAATGTTTTAATGCATTCATTAACCTAAACACCAGAACAAAATGAACATAAATCATTATTTTATGTAACGAGTCAAAAGGCACTATTTGGAGATGGCAGAGCGCATCAACACTAATCAAATGTTGAGAGCACTTCCTTCAGCTGATGTCCAAGAGTCATGGATCTTCTGTAGCTTAATCTGAATCAGACTCTAGATTAATGTCTGCGTGGGCGGAGCTTCGAATAACTAATCTCTAACTATAAAACAGGACTTCAGTTTGGCCTGCCGCTGGTGTCGGTGTTTAGGTGCGCAGTGTAGCGCGGCGTCCCTCACAGTGTGACAGTAGGCAGTGCCATCACCTTTTATGTCATACTCACTCGCTCACTCATCATCTATACGGCTTAATCCTGTATTCAGGATCACGTGGGGGGGGGGGTGGTCCTGGAGCCTATCCCAGGAGACTTAGGGCATGAAGCGGGGTACACCCTGGACAGGGTGCCAATCCATCACACGGCACACGGCACACACACACACACACACATTCACACACTACAGCCAATTTGGGAACACCCAAATCCTAACCTACATGTCTTTGGGCTGTGGAGGAAACAGGAGTACCCAGAGGAAACCCACCAAACACAGGGAGAACATGCAAACTCCATGCACACAGACCCCGAACCCACCTCAAGGTGAGCAAGGCGACAGCGCTAACCATAGAGCTGTCCCCTGGTCAAGTCAAAAAAGACAAAGGTAACAAAAAGGAAGAACATCCAAAAATAATTAAGTCAATTTACCATATTTTTCCCCCTATAAATTTGCAGATTCACCTACTGTCTAGAAATGAGTTTTACTTGAGAAATCTACCCCAAGCACAGTGAGAACATACAAACTCCATGCACAATCGAGCCTGGCCGGGAATCTGACCCGGACTCTGGCGGTGCAAGGCGACGGTGCAAACAACTACACCACCGTGCCGCCTTCATGTCAGACTGTGAGGTAATAATACATCTGCAGAAACATTGGAGCAGCAGCGACATGACCGAACACTCCACATGCAGGTAGCACGCGAGCGTCCGGATAACCGCTTGTCTTTTTTATAACATATTTTCACAGGAGTTCAGTCAATCCATAATGAAACACCAAGAGCGGCTCTATTCAGTCCTACCTTTGCAGGTGGAATCTCCAGAAGTGCACCCAGCTCCTCAAACGTGATGTTGTTGTACAGTTTGCTAGCAGACAGAAGGTTGTGTTCAATAACAGCTCGGTCCAGGATACTCGAGCCTGAAGTGAAGAGACAAGTCATTAATGTCACAATGAGCACATCCTATTACTCACTTACTATTCTCCATACTAGTCCCACCCTGATGATGATACTGTCCCTACAACAGCAGGCCACCAAGCGGTTTCATGTATACAATCATTTTTCTTTATTTGAAAATGGCCTTTTATAATTTCTGTTTATAATTACGGATGCGCTCCAGCACGGTACACAGCTCTAGCTTCTACTCACACGGTTCATGATTAATTTAGTCAGTTCTTTTGTCTCGTCACTCACCATCCGCCGTGGTGGCTTTCTGATGGGGCATCAGCATAGCGGCGAACTCCTGCAGCTGGTTCCCCCGGATGATCCGATCCAGGTACATCTTCTCGAGGATGCCGTACGCCGCCAGCTGCTGACATCGCTCGTCCTTGAAGAGCGTGGCCAACATGCGAGACCGCTGCTGGCCTGAGGACCGATCGGAGCCACAGTCAGCCTACAGAGCATCATCAGGTCCGATAACGTGTTTAACGCTCTGAACAAGACGGCGATGTCTCACCTGCTGAGGCCAGAATCGTGCAGTGCAGAGCGTGCTTTAGAGCCTCCAACCGCTCGCTCTCGTGCACTATGGATTTGTACGAAAGCTCGTTGTAGCGCTGAGCTGCTTCTATAAACTTCCTTCTGTAGTCCAACACTCTGGCATAGCACACCTTTAAAAATATGTTAAAAAAAAAAAACTATGAAAATTATGAGCAACGAGGCCTCTAGAACAACACAAACACATCTGGAGGCTGCACTTAAGTGTAGAGTAGTCTGTGCACCTTGTAGTGGATCTGCAGCTGCTCGTTTGTGGACTCGTTCTGCAGTAAGGAGGCGCGGTTGATGTAGGCCTCCGCCTGAACCGGATCATCATCCTCCAGGTAGAGGCGAGCGATCTTCAGGTACGTGTCTAACTTATAGTCGACATTGTACTGTCTGAGAGAGAGAGAGAGAGTGTGTGTGTGTGTGTGTGTGTGTGTGTGTGTGTGTGTGAGAGAGAGAGAGAGAGAGAGAGAGAGAGAGAGAGAGAGAGTGTGTGTGTGTGTGTGTGTGTGTGTACAGTCCACGCTGTGGCGCTTCACCAAATTACACAAAAATAATGGTTAAAAATAATGCTTCAGAAATCAGACTTACTTCTGTCCCGTCTCGAGTGGAATGCCCACTAAAACCTGCGCAGCGTTCCTCCAGTCCTCTTCTTTTTCATATATAGTGGCTAAATGCTGTCTGATCGACGCCACCTGCAGGAGCATATAACCTTTACCATGTTTTATTTTATCACTGGTTTATTTTAATTCACACTTTATCACACTAATCTTTAGGAGAAACTAAACCTCAAACAATGACTTCCTGTTGACTGCACATGCTCACATGACACAGGGTGTAGCAACAATCTGGGACTGGGCTTAATACTAATCTGATGGAAAAGCAACTCTTTATTAGATCATCACCTGCTCTTCAAAGGAGATGACTCGGGGTTGAATCTTCTCGAGGGTGAAGTGGTAGACGGATTTCGCCGTGGTGTCGGGTAAGTTTGGGAGGTGCGTGCAGAAGTCAGTCAGAAGCTGTCGGGATATGACCAGACTCACGTTCTCATTCACCACTACACAGGAAATAAATAAAAAAATTATTTGCTCATTTTGAAAAACACCATGACATTATCCAATCTCCTTCTCCCATGTTACACTGACTTAAGAGTTTAAGACTGTTTTGGCACCTATAATACTTAAAAATAAATAAATAAATAAATAAATAAAGAAATCTAACATTTTACTAGCTTCAACTATAACAAGTCAAAAGCAATAAGAGTCCTGAATGAGAGATTCAGCGAGTGTAAAATTTGCGTCTTATACATCATTAAATTAACTTTTTTTTGTAAAGAAACATTAATCCCCCCACTCTTTTAACAAAATGTTAATTTCCCACTTTTTTTTTTTTTTTTTTTATAAAAAGAGGGTTTAAACGTTTTCACACCATATTATCATATCTTCTCATGTTAGTGTTTGAGAACTTACTAGCTTCCACAAACGCTTTCAAAGCCTCAAGCTGCTCTGTGTCTGTTAACTGAAGAGCTTTCTCCAGAATCTGGCGATACCTGCAACACAAAACACAGAAAACCTCTTTAATTTCAATTCATTTACACAATTCTATTCAAACATCTGCGTGATGCTGTATTTCTAAAACAGCGGGCCGGGGTTGAGATACCTCACAAGATGTCCTCGCCCCATCTGAACACACCTGAGTGTAGATTAGTGAACTAACAAAAAATGGAGTTTATGTTATCTCGCACAATTTCTAGACAGCAAGCCGCCGTGTGTGTTTGAGATTATGGAGTATGTTTGAGACCCGAGTGTGCGTCATTGTTGCCAAGACAATGTGACACGTCTGAGTGGGAGATACAATGACATCACTGAGTATAATGACATTTCTCCTCGAGTCTGCATCCACATGATCACCAACTCACACCATCTTCCACAGGTTTAAACCCCAAGCTCTTGTATGCAAATGTGTGTGTGTGTGTGAAAAACCCATCAAACAATCCTATTCACTGCTAACGAGCTGATACTGCACAGCCAGACACGCCCAGAGGGCGGGGCTTAGGCACCTTCTAGATACGAATGTGGATCTCGAATTTGATTGGGTGAACAGAAGAACAGTACAGGATGAGTCACGAAACTTGTAGTTTTCCCTGGAAGTAAATGGGATTTTCTCTAAATAAGTAGTCACACAAGTGCTATACCGCAATAGCGCCGAGATGCTGATTTAGATCACAAGCGAACTTTAAACATACGACTCTTCTGTAAAATAGAGCTCCATGTCACATCTTACAGCTGAAGTTACTTCAACCACAACAATTATCAGCTAACCAATTATCCATTTAGCATAAGAGTGCTAATAAAACCTGCAGAGTCATCCGGTTAACAAAAAGATTTCTCTAAAAAAGAGAAAACCATTTAATAAATATATTTTTTTGTTTTTATTTCTTTAAATAAATCACCCCTTAAAATGCTCTCGGAGTTCTTTATCAGCTGCTAACAGAGAGCTAAGCGTCAACGGCTAACAGTTATGCTAAGCTAACCGGCAAACTGTAGCTAACAGGACCGCTTAGCCAGTGTTCCAACAACATCTAGCTAGCGTACAGCTTCATTCGTTTGCACTACATCGTCACAGATTAGCTAAATTACCCCAAAATCGGACGGAATGTAAAGTGAAAGTATAGACATTTAACCGCAGCACATACTTCCCGACGAGATCTTTGTGAGACCCGGTAGAGTTCATGAGCTGCGCGAGCTCCTGCCTCACACCAGACGCCATTTTCCTTCCAATACACAGACGCTACTGAGCGCTGCGTCTCAAATATCTACTCTCCATCCTCCATAGTGCACTACGTAGTCCGCAAAAGCCAATGACCTAACTGTCAAAGTAGCCCCCCTAACTAGTTATGATAGAGCCGTTTGAAATTCTGCCTATGATTTTTGACAACTAGCTTAATCAATGGCGAGATATTGAGAGATCGAAAGGATTCTAGGGAATAATTTTCTAAACATTTATATCATGACTTATATATTGAAGCAAATAAAAAACAGAATTAAATAAATTTAAGAAAAAAAAATTATATAAAAGATAGTCACCCATCACACAAGGAAAATGTCAACAACAAAAAAAAACTGTTCCTCTATCTTACATCAATCCATTAATGAGTTCCATCACATAATGGTTTATTTAATGGTTTCCATCATGTTCCTGTATGGCATCATTAAATACTTTTTGGTTACTATTAAACACAGATGGAATTTAATTAGATTTTCTATCATTATAAAGTGATTATAAAGTTAGACAACTACCCATAAACAATGAAGAAAAATTGTATATTCCAGAAACTTCTTTATAATCTGAAGCCTGTCAATAACACTTTTATTGTAAAGTTCAGAAATAATTACAGTGTTTTATAATTTATGTTTCCATTCTTTAAATTATTGTTCAATTTTCATTCCTGAAGTGATTTTTAATTAATTTCAACAATATCTTGTGTGGAGTTTATGTATATATTTATAGTCATATAAACAGAAAACATGATCATTGCGCAATGGTTAGGTTTAGTCTTAAAATCTGTCTCAAAAAAAATCTCTAGAAACCAAACTAAAATTTTTATTTAATCGTACATGGCCGTGTGCATTAATTAAATTTAATAATAAGCTGTTATAAACACTCTGAATAACCATTTACACTGAAAAAGTATATGTACTTAACTAAATTACAATTATGCACTTGTACAACGACAACAACAACAATAGTAATAATATATTATGATAGATTATAGATTTTATATTTTATATTATGTTTAGTGCCGTTTGCCTCTTCTTAACTTCTTATTCTTATTCTCTTCTTATACTCCTTTTTTTAGGTCACAAACAATCATATCAATGCATATTTCACTGCATATTATATGGTTATAGGTCATATCTGTGTATGGTCGTGTATGTGACAAATAAAAATTTTATTTCGAATAATAATAATGTTTGGTTTTATATGTCAATGGACCACAGTGGACACACACACACACACACACACACACAGAACCAAAGGCAAGATTCGAACCCCACAACCCTGAAGGTTTAAGGCAACAGTGCAATAATAATAATAATAATAATAATAATAATAATAATAATAATATGATTATTTTATCCATTTTATTTTTATAGCCCCATTTTTTATTCATGTGCATTGTACTGTTTGTTTTGTTTGTGTGTATACATACGACAAAAGAATGACATTTATTAAAAGTACATTTAAGTGGACAAATTCATGATGTTCTATAATATCTATATTATATCTATAATATATAAAGATTATATATAAAATCTAAAATATTATAAAAGTATTAAATCTCATTTTCTAAACAGTTTATTTTTATATGTGTGCTGTTTTTTATTGAGTTTTTTTATTTATTTTATGTTTTTTCCTCTGTACGCGGATGAAGGCGTCAGCGGAAGCAGCGTGACAAAACAAGCCGTTATTCGAATCGCTCTCATTTAATTAATAAAGTGCACTTGAAGTGTCGTGAGAGTCGCATCTCTGTGTGTAACATAGGAAGCCTATCTAGTGACTAGGTGGTTGTTTTGGATTCAGCCATCGCGCGTCGTCTCCTGTGCAGGCGGGGCCATATTATGGGCTGTTAGAGGTGAAATGGCGCTCGGCGCGGTATTTTAAACAATCCTGCTCGTTTCCGAGGCGAAGCTGTGGACGATGTCGCCGCGTAGAGCTGAGCTTATCCGCGCATGAATGAAGCTGAAAGAGCGCTCACATTTCCAGGAAGCGGCTAAGACAGAGATTTCGGAAGAGTGTAAGGATTGCGTTGTGCTGCTCTCTGTGTGTTCAGTGCCAGGCAGTATGATGTTAGCATGCTAAAGCGGCTAGCGAGATGAGCTAACAGCTGATGGCTAGTCAGGGGCGCTAGCTTTTTAACGGGTTGTTTTGGAACACTTAAAACCGTGTCACACATCAAAACATCCGACGGAAAGTGATTATAAGCTGTTGTTCTGTCACGCTGAGTCAGTTTTATAATATTTGATTGTTTTATTGGTTGTTTTTGTGAAGCGCAGTTCGCTAGCTAGCGCAGGTTTCTGATTAGCCGCTGATGCTAACTTGAGGAACTTTGACAGTCAGGCTAATGACAGCAGTGTTGTTTTATCACAAACATCAAGTTTTAGATTTATTTCGTAATCCTTAACATGTATATTTTCGTGTTGAAACAGGTGGCTAGTTCGTGTTAGCACGATCGGATATATATATATATATGTATATTTTTTTCGTTATAACGAGAGAAAGTGATAATATGCATGTTTTTACTTTATAATTTTGTTTCTGAACAAAGCGAGATAATGATCAATAATAAAAACCACAGAATTCATCGGCATGATGTTAAGGTTGATCCTTCACACACACTCGGGAGTGTTTTGCTGTGGAGCTCTAAGAGGAGTGTTTAGAGCATCTTTAAATTCTCTCTTTAAATTCATTCCTGTTTTTTTTTTTTTTTCAACAACAGGATGAGAATATAAAGATGTAAATAAAAGTGTCCTAAACCCCATCACGGTGCCTCAGGTCCTGTTTATGATCAGAAGTTCTTTATAAATTAATCTGCTCCCGCTAATAGGATATTTATGGATATGTATGTACATATTTTAAAGTTTATATTAAGTGTGTTATTTTTGTACGAAGCGCTTCCAGTGTGTGTGTGTGTGCGCGAGCGCGCGCAGTGTGTGTATGTGTGTGTTGTGCTTTCTGAGCTTCATGCCCGCACATGATCTGATGACGGGGTGAAAATGGCGGATCTTTCGAAATCCAACCCCGGGCCTGAAATAGAGCGGAGCGCCGCAGCGGCCGCCTCGCTCCCCCCCTCCCCCGCTCCCCTCCTCGCTCCCCCGCTCCCCTCCCCGGGCCTGTTTACTGCCCTTTACAGCGGAATACCACTGATTCTATCAGTATTTATTACAGCAGATCAGCAGAATGTGTGTTATTGTTGTGGATAAAAAGGTGTGAAGTTGAGTCGGATGCGCGCGCTGAGGCCTGAGAGTGCGACACTGCGATTCTGATTTATTTACACTTTTTACCTTCTGATTAATAATCATATTTTAATGCAAAAACAAACACCAAACTCTACTACACGTTTCTCTTGGTGTTTTGCCTTTGTATTTATTCTGTACGTCATAGTCTTTAGCTTAGTCTGCTCGTTTTTAACTCCTTTATGCGCAGCCGGTCATGTACATTGTAACAACATGGGAAAAGGGGGAGGGGGGACCTTAATATAGAATAGGTATTATGATGTCATATCATCTGATTCCTGTCTTGTTATTAATATATTTAATGAGTGATTTAGCTCAGTGATGTACCAGTTTCATTCACATTGTTTGTTTGCTGTTTATATGTCCACGTGTTTAGGGTTGTACCTGTTTCTAAAAGTCATAATCCAGTACAATTTCAGTACAGTGGAGTGAAAAAGGGAAATTTCATTTATTATGAATTTAAGTTGTAAACATAATAACGTGTGTCAACTTCTAAACACAAACAGAGACACGTCGCTGACTTGGTGTCCAGGTGCAATCAGTTATAGCAGTAATAGTAACAGCACTGGCTAGAGCAAACAGTGCAAATTATGCTGTTTTTTATTATTATAAAGAAGGGGTAATCAAAGAATATTAAAAAAACAAACATTTATTTAGAGGATTTGCTATAGATAAGATATTTTAAGAGTCCAAACTGAACATCACAATGACAAAAGTCACATCAGGGTTTTATTCCCAAATCCAAGTTCCTTACAGAGTTTATAGAGTGACATCATATCCACAGCTGCTCACAGAATTAGAAATAAACAAAGGAAAACAGTTTACCTGTAAGGGCTTTACTGTATACATAAAGATTAGTCTTTGATTCATCATCATACAGACAGATTGATTTGTTAAACCTAACGTACTGACTCAACGGTCCACTGTCTGGGAGAGAAAATCCTTCACAACAGTACGTCACTCACCGGAAGTCTGAAGTGATGTCATTCGGACCGATGCGTAACAGCTTAGGATGGAGCTCTAAATTACATTTAAAACTTGTATCTGACTTTTCAAACCTGTACACAGTCTACATCTCTCAAGTGATTCAGTCTTGCTGCAAGATCAGCTGTTAGTTTATCTCGGCATAATTAGTTTTTTTTGTTCACTGTTTTTGGAGCAGTGCAGACTGTAGGACACATCAGGTTAAGAAGGCTGTGCTTTTTCTTCACAACTTTTACAGCATTTAGGAATGTTTAATTAAAAACTCAAATATGCGTGTATATATATATATATATATATATATATATGAACATCTACCTTTTTGATTTAAGATTAATGAATTATATCAATTAAAATAAAGAGAATTAATGCAGAAAATACCTCATTGCTACTTAAAGCTAGGCTGTATTCACTCCGCACACTTTATAAGTGAAACATTACACCCCTAGTACTGCTACTGTAACAGTATAACATCTTAACACTTGACTCTTAAAAAAAGATGTTCCATTGTTTTCTAAAATAATAGCTTCCTGTACTGAACCTGCACAGATCTCTGACCCTGTTGTGTCCTTTTGTTAGTAAAGCCTCAGCATGTTTATATACATCAGTTCCTTACATACGATGTACTCTTGTGTGTTTCAGTGTGACGCAGTGTGTGTGTGTGTAAAAGCATGGATGTGGTGTCTCCTGACCTGAACAGCATCCTCCCTGATGAGATCATGGACACCGAAGCCATGGCTATGGAGGAGGATCCCCCTGCCGAGACCCCGGCTCCGTCCTCCCACTCAGCTCCTGAGCCGACTCAGGTTCCTATGGAAACAGAGGTGCCTGAAATCGTGAGCCTTTGTCCCTCTGCCACTCCGACGCAGAAGACAGAAGCTCTGACCACCCTGACAGCGACAGACTCCACGCTGTGCAGCATCAGCTCTGGCACTCAGCTCGTGGGCACATCATCTTCCTCCACTGGTGCCAAGATGGCCACCGGTACGGCCACCGTGACCACAGCGCAGACCAGCAGTCCTGTACTGGGTCAGACCGTCGCCAAGCTCTCTGCCCCGTTCACACCGACCAGCCCGACCAACCACCAGCTCATCATCAACAAAGTGACGGCGGACGGCAAGTCTGCTACTGCCGCGGTACTCAAACAGGAAGGGCAGAAACTCCTGGTCACGGGTCTGAGTAAAACGGGCCAGCCGATCGTCCTGGCGCTGCCGAACACCTGGAGCAAACCGGCCACGTCTCAGGGTGCGGGGGGCGACGTGAAGCCCACGCAGTTCAAAGTGGTATCGGCAGGGACAAAGCCTTTGATCGGGGTACAAGCCGTGAGCTCGGCCAGTCAGCTGCTGGGGTCCTCCTCTCCTCTGCAAGCCCAGCAACTCAAAACTGTACAGGTGTGTGTGTGAGAGAGAGAGTGTGTGAGCGAGACTTAGAGTTAGCATGGTAAATGTTTTTTTTTTTTTTTTTGTCAAATGACTCTCTTTTATGGAAAATGATTCATGTGCTGTTTAATGAAGTAAAATTCTGAGTGATGCTTTGCCAAGATTAATCAGATTTATTACCATTACCCAGAATTTGATACTTTCTTGTAACACTTTGTCTCGCCATGTGTTTTATTCCTTTTACACCACAGAAGTTTACCAATACCAATGTGATTTATTTTATAGATGTATGATCTTGCTGTTTATCCAGTTATAATTGTGTGATGTCTGGGGAATGACTTAATGCCTGTTATCGTTATAGCCTCTATACGTGCCTCTCTGTCTGTGCCTCTCTGTCCATAGTATTTTATGTTAATCTTCTTAAATGTGTTTGGATGTCTAATGAAGTCCCACTTTCCCCTTCCTTTCTCCAGATTACAAAAAAGACCCCGGTCTCCACAGCAGGGTCCATGATCACCAAACTGATCATCACGAAAGCCCTCAACAACAAAGGCCTGGCCAGCCAAGCCACGGTCACTCCTGTGGTCACAGGTCAGTTACCAGATTAATCTCAAGTGTGAGCATGAACCTTATAGACCGTGATGGTGATTCAGGTGATATTTTGGGTAAAATGACCAGATGAAACGCTAAATTGTGGTTTGGAGTATCAGATAAATGAAAGCACATTCAAAGAGACACCATGACTGCTCAGATGCACTTACCTCTGTCACTGAAAGAAGGAGGAGTTTTAGTGAGTACTGGTTTTAATATTCCTTAAAAGATGGTGGGGTTTTTATTATTGTTGGCGACCCAGACAAAGCTCAGTTTAAAATGAGAATAAAAAGACACATCAAATCTGAGCCAGCATGTTTCAGTGCACTTTATAGATTTTACAGGATTGTTTACATTCTGTGTAGCGAGCTTGTAGAGCTTATATTTGAGATCTGCATAAACGTTTTGTGTAGATTTTTTCAAACAACAAAAAGAAACTTTAGATAAATAAATTTTATGAAACTTCATTCCATTTTTGTCCAGATTTGTTTTTGGAGAAAATGGTAAGATTATAAAAGAGAGAAGTTTTATGTCGTAATCCTCACTTTTGAGCATCTTTTAACATCTACAGCAACCGAATCACAGTGCCTGAATCACTACCCTCAGTTGAGTCGACTCCCTTTCTCACGGCTCGAACTCGTGTGGAAGCAGACCCAACAGCACCTCTTAGTAATTTCAGTGAGGTATTTTTGTCCTTTCCCACAGGACGGGTTCTGACCCAGAGCGCACCGGTAACCCCTCCACGGACCATCACGATCGGAGAGACCATCAGCACGACACCTCAGAGTTTCTCCTCCACCACCAGCAGCAAAATGGCCATTTCTCCTCTTAAATCTCCCAGCAAGGTGCATCATTAGCTCCGCCTTTAGAGCAGAACTCCACCCGGAAATGTCTGTGGTGTGTTTTATCAAGTTGTGTGTTGTTCTGACATCACAGTGCTAGGAAAGAAATGAAAAAATGATTATATGGCAACTGAGAATGGCAGTGTTGTTGATGTTGTTAGCATTAAAGCTGAAGCGTTAGCATGTACAGGTGAGGGAGTGACACGGCTGGCCAGGCTAAAAGACTAAAGCACTGCTGCATCACTCTGTTTAGGTACACTGTAGATAAAGCGATGCCTGAATACCAGTGCGTCTCTATCAACAGCGAGTGTGCTTGTAACCCTAACCAGATATATTCATCTAAAATCATTTTAGACCACCAGTGACATGTTTGTCCATGAATGTGTGTGAGGTAGGTTTAATAATCAGTCTGTGATTGCATTCTTGTCCTCCTTACACTCTGCTCTGTTTTGTCTCTCTGTACACATCGTGGTGTAGGTAACCCTGGCCGCTCAGCCTCCTAACTCCCCTCAGAAACCCGTCACCGTGCCTCTGAACGTCGCTCTGGGTCAGCAGATCCTCGCTGTGCAGCAGACGCCTTCTACTTCACCTGCTAAAGACGGAGGCAGTCAATCCACTGCCCAGGTATCGCGCGCACACACACACACACACGCACAGAATTTTACTGATAAACTGTAAAATTAAACAAGACTATTTTTTGTGTACTGTTTAATTATTTATTTAATTAATTAGGTTTTAAACACACACACACACACACATTCAATAATGTTCAGTTTGCCATTGTAGTATGGACATTCCTGTTATTTCGTCAGCTCTGATGTCTGATATATTGATGAACTCTTCATTAAGACGCTCCTGGTCTGTAATTCCTCACACAGACGGTGAAGCCGGTGCAAACTGTGACAGTGGGTGGAGTCGGCACACCTCAATTTAAGACAATCATCCCCTTGGCCACACCCCCCAACGTTCAGCAAATCCAGGTACCCGGTAGCCGCTTCCATTACGTACGCCTGGTCACGGCCACCACGGGGAACACGGCTCAGACCGCCAGCGCCACCACCACCACCATCCAGCCTGGTACACACTCGCACGTTGTTGGAGAAAGTATTACATTGATGATTTGTATTTAATAGGATGATTGATGGTGGTGTATGTCTGTCTTGTCCAGCCAAGCCCATGGTGATGAACACGGCTGCGGTGAGGATGTCCGTCCCCATCGTTCCAGCTCAGACAGTCAAACAGGTGACGTCACCATGCTCACAACCCTCTGTACATCACACAAGTCTTCTCTGTAATTGCACACCGTGGTCTCAGAGCCATTAACCACTAACATCTCTAATCATTTATCATTACTCTATTCATTGTTGTTAATTATTGAACTGATTAAAAACATCATTAGCCAATCATTTTAGCTTTTATTAGCTCACATGTGAATCTATAGTGATAAGCGTTGGTACATTTACACTTGCTGCAGTTCAGATGTACACAATCTATGTGAAGCCTCATGTTTTTGGCAAGTCCTCAGTTTGTATGTGTGTGTTTGCGCGTGCTGCTGTTTCCTTCTCAGGTGGTACCGAAGCCGATGACCTCTGCAGCTCAGGTGGTGACCAGCGGTCAGACGCAGCAGCGGCTCATCATGCCGGCTGCGCCGCTCCCTCAGATCCAGCCCAACCTCACCAACCTGCCCCCAGGCACCGTGCTCGCCCCGGCTCCTGGCTCAGGGAACATGGGCTACGCTGTGCTGCCGGCCCAGTACGTCACGCAGGTGTGTGTCAGTGTTTGTAATGTGCAGGTGAGGAGACTGACCCGTGTGGCGCACGCAGTCGTACTGAATGTGGGTTTGTGTTGTAGCTCCAGCAGTCAACGTTTGTGACTTTGGCGAGCAGCTCAGGTTTCTCTGCCCCCAGCTCCATCCAGACCCAGGCCAGACTTCCTCTCAATGGGTAAAGCACACACACACACACACACACACACGCACACACACACACCACAGATGAAGGTTATTTAATTCACCATTTTGGATTTTAACCATCTTGAGCCTAAGCATGTGTTAAAGTTGCAAATTTGTAAAATGTACTTTTACCACGTGTTTTTAAAAATGTACAGCGCCATCTGTTGAATTTTGAAAAAAGAACTCGTAAGTGTTTTCCATTTAAAATTCTAATTAGCATATCTCCTCTTCCCGTGGGCCGATTGCGACGAAACAAAGCCTATGTCACCTCAAGCTCGGCCAAATACAATATAGACGGTCTCCATTTGTGAAATGACCCAAAGTTAACGTTAACCTTCGCGGTGGGAGGAGATCTGTAGGGTGTGTAAAACAGTCGTGTTTGCAGGTGTTTTGCAGCACTATGATTCTATCCTGTTTAATTAGAGGAACGTTTAACATCTTGGCTTGCATTTATTATAAAAACAAGATCATGTTCTCTTTTTGTGTTTTAAAACCAGTGCAATCATTTGATCTGCTGCAGTGCGTTTAACTCCTCACTATAACTCACTTTTAGCCAAGCAGTCTTTTTTTGGTTTTGGTTTTTTATAAAAAAAATTTGTATAAAGATACATGATGTTTAAAAAGTCAATTAGTAATATTGTTAAATATCCATAATTATGCTTCTCTTCATACTCAAGAAGATCAGTTATAGTTTTTTTTTTATCACATTATATATATATAGATAGAGAGAGAGAGAGAGAGATATGTGCTTATTTTGTCACATAATAGAAAAATAATGTAAATAATGAGGAGATGTGTGTGTGCTGTTTTACAGTTTATCACCATCGGAGGCGGCGTCCAGACCACGAAAGCCTTGCAACTGCACCAAGTCCCAGTGTCTCAAACTGTACGTGTGCTCCAGCAGACCGCACACTTTACTCTCGTCTCTCTTTCATTGGGAAATGTCAGTTAATAAAATGCACCTTCTTTAATCCTGCAGATACTGTGACTGCTTTGCAAACGGTGAGTTCTGTAACAACTGCAACTGTGTGAACTGCTTCAACAACCTGGACCACGAGAGCGATCGCCTTAAAGCCATTAAGGTATGGCGATCACGTCTGTTACTGATGATTAGGTTCCTGATGTAGCTTAGTTTAGGAGTTAGGAGTGATGAGAAATGAATGCAGCCTCATAAAGAGGCTCTAATGTGATGTGTGTTATGGTTTCAGGCTTG
Source organism: Clarias batrachus (assembly GCA_003987875.1). Lineage (NCBI taxonomy): Eukaryota > Metazoa > Chordata > Actinopteri > Siluriformes > Clariidae > Clarias > Clarias batrachus. The sequence goes on along the minus strand of QMIH01001562.1, from coordinate 104,004 downwards.
TCTAGACAGGAACCCGGTGGCCTTCAAGCCTAAGATCGGTAAAGGGAAAGAAGGAGAATCGGAGAGGAGACACAGTAAAGGCTGCAACTGTAAAAAGTCGGGCTGTTTAAAAAACTACTGCGAGTGCTACGAGGTGAGTTTGTGGTCTAACAGGTACACTGTTTGTTTTATACATCTGTATGTAAAGCATTAAACATGAATATTAAACGCCAAACCTTTAGAATTCATAAGTTTATTATTGAAAACATAAACAGTGAAATTTTATCTAATTTAACAGTAAGAGTAAAATAAGGAAGTTTAAATTAAGAATGGGATGTCTAGATATTGTAGAAATGAACTGTAATTGTGTGTGTGTGTGTGTGTGTGTGTGTGTGTGTGTGTGTGTTCGTTCCCAGGCGAAGATCATGTGCTCGTCGATCTGTAAGTGTGTGGGCTGTAAGAACTTCGAGGAGAGCCCTGAGAGGAAGACTCTGATGCACCTGGCCGATGCGGCGGAGGTGCGCGTGCAGCAGCAGACTGCAGCTAAAACCAAATTGTCCTCTCAGATCTCAGACCTGCTGACCAGAACCACACCGGCCATCAGCAGCGGCGGGGGAAAGTACGGCTCGCTAAACTCACTGCGTTACCAGGGGGCTTTCCCACAATCCCGAAGTCCATCGTGATCCGTGTAATCTTCAGACAGTGGCAGATCAAAGGGCCGATCAAAGGGCCAAAGTGTTCAGTGTTGGGGAAAGCGTTGTAAAGTGCATTGTGTTTTCAATCATTGCAAAAATATTTGTAGCAGTGTGTATGTTTTTTTTTTCTTTCTTCTTCCCCTCACTGGCTCATCGTGGATCTTCTAGACTTTACTGGTGGTTCATGTCTCTTCATAAATATAATGACTTCCAGTAGTTTACTCCTGTTTAACTGCAAACCTTTCAGAAGTGTCGTGGTTTCATCTCGGTCAGACGTCGCTACAAATCTGCTAAAGACCCGTTACGGTTCTGTTACGAGCATCACATTACAATCATTCCCTTATGATCACGCGGCTGCACTGTCTGGATGATGGAGCGGTGATTCCCCTCCTCTACAACTAAGCTGCATATTTTATGTAGTGCACTCCGTAGTGACTTGGGATGCTTTTTTTTCCACTAACAGTGTAGTACACTTAAACTGGGAGGATGAAGCAATTCGAGCGTTTATTTTTTAAATTTTTTTTCACTAATTCTGCAGCGTCTGGATGGAAATGTTAATAAGAGGGATATTGATGAGGAGGAATGCAGCACGGGTTCCAGGGGGCTGTTAACATGTCAGGAAGGAAGAGCGCTGAGAATGGGTGGCTTTAATACGCTGGAGGGTTCGAGGGAAGATTTTCATTCGATTGTCTGGCTAATGCATAAGAGATTTGTGATGTCATAGAGTCAAGAGACAAGAGAACGAAAAGCGTTTCATTTTGGAACAGTTTTGTGTGCTGTAGTCCAAACTGAGGGATGATGGGAAAGACCCCTTAATGTACATACATGAGTGTCCACACTGTTCGCTTCAGAGCACAGACTAATTCACACTTGTGCTCTTTCACCAATACATTCTCTCTCTCTCTCTCTCTCTCTCGTCCAGGTTGCCGTACACGTTCGTAACGAAGGAGGTTGCAGAGGCGACGTGTGACTGTCTCCTGGATCAGGCGAGGAAGGCGGAGCGTTATAACCAGCCGCAGGCAGTGGCGGAGAGACTGATCCTTGAGGAGTTCGGTCACTGTCTGCGCAGAATCATCAGCTCTGCTGCAAAAGCCAAGACAGACTGCTCCATCAACTGCTAGAGCCTTACACACACTGCGCTTCAGTGAGGAACTGATCCTGAGTCAGACTTCTGTAACACACTCCGTCCTGTCAGTGGGATTGCTGGGACTGAGTGTGTGCGCGCTTTTGTACAGACTGAGACTTCTATTAGCTGATTGTGTGTGTGTGTGTGTGTGTGTGTGTGTGTGTGTGTGTGTGTGTGTGTGTGTGTGTGTGTACAGGTAACTCGTATAGAGGGGAATTGATTTTAGGGTCATTTTTATGCTCATTAGCCTTCTCATTTTAATCCCATGATCACACACGTTTATTTTCTCTCTCTCTCTTTCTTCCAGCAAGGCCTTCATTCCATGCTGTTGTTTGTTTCTCCTCTTGCTGTTTATTTACCGCTAATAACCTCAGCTCAATAATCATGACTTGTATACAGTAGGTAGCCTTTACTGTAGCCTCTTCATAACGCATCACTATTTATTTACTAACGAGAGAGGACGTGGAGTCTGAGTCTCGCGCTCGTGTCTGCTTTGTGAAGGAAGTTTAAAGCATTATTACTAAACCCCGTTTATCTCTTTACATCTGTCCGTCTCGTTCCTCTCCTCTCTGAGCTCGCGCCGGTGTTTCAGGTTTACCGCGAGCAGGAGTGTGTGTGTGTGGGAGTGTGTATGAGTGACTGCTCGCGGTAATGTCGAGTAAACAGGAAGTAAAACACACCGGGACAGCGGGAGTGTAAAAGATGAAACGGCTGGAGGAGCATAAATAAACCAGCTGGCTGTAAACCTCCACACAGCTGCCGTTTGCTCTAAACATGTGACTGCTGACCTGAACGACAGCAACGGAAAAAAGAAACACAACAACCATGTAATCACTTTCTAATCATTAATGTTTAAAGTATACGATTTTTAGATCAAATTTTTTTTTTACTCTTTCAAAAAAAACCAAAGTGCCATTTTTAGCAGAAACGTTTCGACACTTTCCCTAATAAATACACGGCTGCACACAAGTCTTACTCAGCCGATTTGTTTAGAGAGGTTTATTTCATTTTATTTTCCCAAACTTTACATTTCTAACCAAAAATGAAAATAGCTACATATGAGTGAAGGACATAACCGGTGACGTGCACCAACCATACAGACTCGGAGGTTGTGTGTATTTTCCATTAATTATATGTAAAGTATATTTAACACAATATTTATTACTTAAATATTTCAAGTCTTCATTCTTTTAATTTAGACGATTACAGCATGAAGCTCAGAAGATATCTTTAGTGCCATTTTCAAGATATGAAATTATTTCCTACAGTCAGTCAAAAAAAAAAAAGCAGATACACACATTCTTTTCCTTTACTATCAAATGTTAAATCAGAGTAAACTTTGTTTTAGATCAATAAATCTGAACATTTTTTGCGTTTGTTAAGGTCAGAATCGAGCGAGAGAGAATTTTATGGATTTTTTTTTTATTATTACTTTCATCAGTCAAAAAAGTCCAGACATTTTCCCTGAAACGGTTTCCCTTGAGCCAAACGTTCCGGGTATCCTTCCACAAGCTTCTACAACAGTGTTGCTGGAATTTTGTCCCACTCCTCTCGACTGAACTGGTGTAACTGGGTCAGGGCTGTAGTTTCTTGCTCGCACTCGCCTCTTCAGTGCTGCTGACAGATTTTCTCTGGGATTGAGATCAGAGCTTTGTGATGTCGCTCCAATACCTCGACTTTGTTGTCCTTAAGCCGCTTTGTAACTAATCTGGAGGTACGCTTGGGGTCATTGTCCATTTGGAAGACTCACCTGCACCCAGGCTTTAACTTCCTGCCTGATGTCTTTAGATGTTGCTTCAACATATCCACAGAATGTTCTTTTCTCATGAGTCCGTCTATTTTGTGAAGTACACGAGTCCCTTCTGCAGTAAATCGGCCCCACAACATTGTACTCCCGCCCTCATACTTCACAGCTGGGATGGTGTGCGAAGGCTTCAAAGCTCCGCCCCTTTTCCCTCCAAATATACAGCTTATCATTATCATTATACAGTTTTATTTCATCAGACCACAGGACATGTCTCCAGAAATGAAGATCGCAGTTGCAAACTGTACTCTGGCTTTTTTCTGGTGGTTTTGAAGTGATGGCTTTCTCCTCCCAGAGTAACTTTCAGCTCATGGTGGTACAGAACTGGTTTTACTGTGGATAATCACACTTACCGGTTTCAGCAGGATCTTTACGAGGTCTTGTGCTGTTGTCTTGGGGATGGTTCACACATTTCGCACCAAAACATGTTCCTCTCTGGGACTGAGAATCCTTCCTGAGTGGTACACTGGTTGTTGAACGTGGGACCTTCAGGCATCTGGAAATGGCACCCAAGGATGAGCCACACTTGTGGAGCGATACAGTTCTTTTCCTGACGTCTTGTTTGATTTCTCTTGATTTTCCCATGATGTCAGAAACAGCCTCTGTGTTTGAAGTGTCTTTTATATACACCCACAGGTGCAAAACCAATTAACTCAAGTGGAATCAATTAACCAATCAGAAGCTTCTTAAGCTCACAATGGAATCATCTGGAGTTTTCCTTTTGTTTAAAGACAAACTTGGAATATGAATCTATAGTGTGTGTTCTGACTTTGATGAAAGTGAGGCATAAAAATTCTCCCTCGCTTGACTGACATTTAACAAATGCAAAAAATATTAATTAATCTGTATTGATCTAAAAGAGGAAACGTTTACTCTTCATGTTTAACAGTAAAGAAAAAGAGAGTTTATTTTCTGAAGTGTAAGTGTGTGGTTTCAGCTGTAAATCATATGAATATTTTGAGATGAAGGCTTTGGTTTGGTTATAAATCTCCCCTTATCCTGTACAGGGTGGTGGGGATCAGGATCCTCTCCTATTGGTGGGGTATACCACCACCCTGAACTGGGTGCCAAGCCATCATAGGGCGGACACACACACACACACACACACACACACACACACTATGAAAATAAACCTGGTTCCTAGAGGAACAACGAGCCATCACCTGCAGTGGATCCAGTGGAGCTTAAAGGAGACCAAAGTTCTCTTCATCAAAACCTCATTATAAATGAAAAGTGATCAGATGATTCTATAACTCGGAGGGAGTCAAGGTCGCTGCTGTTCACAGGATCAGAGTGCAGGAACACCACGGCCAGAACCGCTACCTGTAGAAGAGCTGTGGAACCTCCAGATGGTAGAGCCACATCATGCAGGGAAACGCTTCAGATAAAGCTAGCATGCTTTATAAAATAAAGGTTTAACAAGACGTCAGGTGTTCACCGAACCCGAGTGTTTCGACTGCGGCGGGTCAGCACACGATTCCAGGAACTGATCCACCATGGTGGCTCCATCAGCGGGCTCGGGTTTACAGGTGATACCTGGACCGGAGACGACAGAGACCCGAGAGGCTGCTGCAGAAGAGCAGAACTTCACCCAGACTGGTGCTGCTTCATTTCCTGCTCCAGCATCTACATCTGCCCCAGCAAAACATCCAGATGTGTAACAGCATCCGCAGGTGACGGAGTGACTTCACACAGAACCACCACCTGCTAAAGCACCGCAGTGTGTGTGTGATCTGATACACACACACACACACACACACACACACCGGAAGTTCCAGCAGGACATCAGATCCATATGCACAGTGTGAGGTGCTTGTTTGTTTCAATATTAAGCAAAAAAAGACATACATCATATATTTTTCCTCGTTAATTGTGTCCTGATTAAAAGCAATTAACAACTGTTTACAGAGTTTTCCGCGTTTCAAACACACCAAATAAGTCCTATAAGGATTTTCATTCCCTCGTGCGCGTATTAAAAAGAATACGGCGATTTATAAACCACCATGTCCGCTAGGTGGCAGTAGGGGTGCTCTGAAGTATATAATGTGCTTATTACCTCTTTCGTCCTCTAGATGGCAGTAATCGTGCTCTAAAGTGCAGTATATCTTCTGTTACACTGAATTTATCCAACTATACAGCTGATCTTCCTGAATTTTGTTCTTTTTGTGGGATGTATGTTACGGAGCCTCTAAAGGGACATGGGTGGGGGGGGGGAATAATTGAAAAAAAAAAATCTAAAGAATGAAAAAACACGGGACACGCGACGGAAAAAAAAAAAATTGGCGACGGAAAAAAAATCTGAGGAAGAAGAAAAAACAGGACCACGTGACTTACACGAAAATACTGAAAGGTCGCGCTCCGAGGTCAAACTGAATGTCTTTATATTTCAGGCCAAGCTGAAAGTAAAACTCAGCTACTCAGAATTCTACTCAATAATTCCCTTCATGCCTGTTTAACAACGCACGTGTAATTCTAATCTGAGTATTACCTTTCTCCGTATGCTTCTTCTTCTTCCTTTATTTTTTCGCGGTTGGCAGCCAGGTTGACGCATTACTGACACTCGCTGGACTGGATCGGTATTTCACGGACAAGGATCAAACTTTTAGGAACATTGCTGCCACCTGCTGGAGCAAATCGGCACCGCTGAAGAATCAAGTTTTGCGAGATCTCGCGAACTTTTGTGAGATCTCGCAAACTTTTAGAACAACAACAAAAATGCAAGGGAAAAAAAGGCTAACATAGGCTAACATGATAGGGGTGAAAAAATTCTAGCTTATTTTAGCTTATCTAGCTTATGTTTTTTTTTTGCCTCGCTTTTTTTTTTTCAAGGTGGATTTTTTTTTCTCCTTCAAAGTTTTCCACCCATGTCCTCAGTCTCAGTCGTATGTGGAGTTTGTTTTGCATCTTTTAAAAAATGTATATAAATATGTATATGCATATTTTTAAAAATAATTTAGAGTATTTTTTTACTATGATAAATAGATCAAAAATGAATATAAGGAAAAGGGAAGTTTTATTTTTTAATGATAAAAGGATAAAAATCACATTTTCATGTTAGATATTTTAATATTACTAGGTAAATTCTATATACATAAATGTAACTGTCAGAAAGAATGCCCCAAATCTCCCATTTCAAGGTTGATTTGAGAATTTATTTTGAAACATTACATGGACTTTTAAGCCAGAAAGCAATTAGAACTATACAGAAACGCATTGCAGTCACAAAAGAAAAAAATTCAAAGGAATTATCCTATGATTATGACTTAATATCTCATAATTATGACATCCTGATCTCATAATTATGACTTACTAATTCATAGTTATGAGATAAGGATCTAGCTTGATGATTGTACATTAGTCATTTATTATTACCATCCAAATTACTCAATGACATTAATATCTCAGAGTGTCTCAATCCAAGAAAGAATTAAACGTGAATTAAATTTGGCAATACTTGCTCTATTGTCCCCAACCTGTCCTGATTAACTAACCCTACCTTTTTTCATAATCATAAGATCAGGGTCTTATAATTATGAGATATTAAGTCATAATTAAAAGTTAGTAAGACACAATTATGAGATAATTCCTGTGATTTTTTTTCTTTTGTGAATGCAATGCGTTTCCATAGACAATAGAGCAAATATTGCCGAATTTAATTTGCACTGGGAGATATTTTGGATGGTAATAGTAAATTTAACTAATGTAAATCATCAAACTGAACAATAGGATAGCTGCTAGATGTCCATGGGTGTGTAATGAGACACTTTCAAAGAAAGGGATGCAGTAACCTTCATTTCCATTGTCATGCGCTAAAATGTCCCCGTGCCACCAGCTGCTCGCCTTATCTCATAATTATGAGTTAGTAACTTATCATTAAGTATCATTGATATACTAAGTCATAATTATGAGATAGGGGTCTCATAATTATGAGATAAGGATAAGTATCTTGCAATGCAATGTGAATGCAATGCGCTTCTGTAGAACTATGGATACATTTAAAGAATAAATTCCTCCTCTCTATTACAATTATAGATGTATTCTTTATTCTCTTATCTTCTTGTTATTTTTAATTTGTATTTAATTTTTCTTTTCGATGAATTAATGTGTGAATATAATGTTTATAATGCTTTATATGTGTTTGTTAAATGTTAAAGAAGACACAATAATCAAAATCATGTGCTTATTTTCGTCCGCTAGGTGGCAGTAAGCGTGCTGTGAAGTAATTCATGTGCTTATTAACGCCTTCGTCCTCTAGATGGCAGTAGGCGTGCTCTAAAAACAATCGTGTGCCTATTAATGCGCTTGTCCGCTAGGTGGCAGTAGGCGTGCTCTAAAGTAAATCATGTGCTTATTAACGCCTTCGTCCTCTAGATGGCAGTAGGCGTGCTCTAAAAACAATCGTGTGCCTATTAATGCGCTCGTCCGCTAGGTGGCAGTAGGCGTGCTCTAAAGTGAATCGTGTGCTTATTAACGCTTTCGTCCGCTAGGTGGCAGTGCCAAACAAATTCACACAGATGAAGATGAGGAAGAAGTTACAGACCTGAAAACAAAGCATGATTCCGAATCTTTAATTTATTCTTTTTAACTCCTTTATAAATTCAATAAATCGGACATAAGCGTTAACGGAGAAATAACGATGACATCAAATCCTCCGGGACAAGGTACCGAGACTTTAGATTAGAAAATAAGTTTTATTTGAGATGTTTAGCTAGCGAGCTAACTCTGAACGCCTCCTGCAATAAAAGCAGTTTATTAAATGTTTCGAAATTTATTTTTAATTCAATATCGATAAGTGTTTGGCATAAACATGGTAACTCTAAGATGAACTGTTAGAGGGTTATCATTCTGACTTTAAGCGTCCTTTAGAAGGAATAAAGCTTTAATTTCTCAAAAAGTATATTATTATTATATAGTTTTTAATATGTAAGCATTCTTTATTCTTATTTTGAGTCAGATTATTATTATTATAATTATTATTATTACTGCTGCAGGAAGTGTTCAATTCAAAGCAGGTTGAGAGTAAACACTGCCTTTATGTCTCTATATAATCCTCTGATACACTGATGCACTTACCCAGTGTTTCACTAGAGCCTGGACACATCACCTTACAATGACTTAAGGGAGACAGTTCTCTCAGTCCACTGGAGACACGATCACACAACGCCGGCCTCCCAAGAACTCCTGTAATGACATGTAGCGAGGTCAGGACTGTACGGGAGGCGTGGCCGTGTGTGTGTGTGTGTGTGTGTGTGTGTGTGTGTGTGTGTGTAGATGCGTCTCTTCTGCAAGTTGATGTTGATTTTCAAGGCACAGGCGTTCCACTTGCACCGTTCAGATGTTTCACTGCGGCTAAGAGTCTCATCTGAGCTTGAGGTCGTCTGTAAATGTCAATCACTTTTACTCTTTCATTCACCAGAAATTTCATCACTAGTCCCGGTTTGACTTGAACACTGCTTGTATTATTTTTACTAGTAGTAGTGTATAAGCCAATAAATCATATTACATTTTCATTATTAACTTCATGTCGTGTAAACGTGTTTTTTTTCCCTCTCCTGCAGGATTTCAGAATAAAAACCGAGTGGCGATTTTAGCCGAGCTGGATAAAGAGAAGAGACGCCTGATCCAGAATCAGTCCATGAACAATCCAGGGGCCAGGTGAGAGTTTAGACACACATCCTGCCTTCTCTTACAGCCGAGTGAGAAACCTACACACACTTACAATAAAATGAAGAAGATTAAGAACAAGTTTACACTCCTCTTTCTGCAGCTGATTAACCATCTCTCATAAGCTGTTACCGCTCGACTGAGAGACTCGGAGCTGCTTCACTGCTCGTTTTCATTTCAAGCATACTGCACTGAATCACACACACTCCTCATCATAAACACCAGGTTTAGGTGACATACGCAGTGCTGTAGATTTATTCATGACGATGAAGGAATTTGTTTTTCTTAAAGAACACAGCTTGTCGTGTTACCACGAAACCGTTCCAGCTCTGCCTGTTACACAGCGCTCACACTGGAGACTCCTTACATACATGAACACATTCTTTCCAACAGATTGGAGACTCCAGCAGCTCTTTGGTGGAGTCAGATTTAACCTGCATTTTGATTCTGAAGGAGAACTCTCTCTCTCTCTCTCTCTTTCTCAGTATTCCGCTCTCCAGACCGCCAGTGAAGGAATTTCGGGATCACGCGGAGCAGCAGCACATCGCTGCGCAGCAGAAAGCAGCTTTACAGGTAACGACTGAGAGCTCAGGTGTTTACTGGGAGGTGCTGAGGTAAACATGTGGAAGAGTGTAATAAATGTGCAGCAGCTCAATAACTTTGATGTTAATGTTTCAGCATGCACACGCCCACTCCTCTGGCTTCTTCATCACACAAGACTCGTCGTTCGGAAACCTGATCCTCCCTGTGCTGCCGCGACTCGACGCAGAGTGACGATGGGGAGAAAAAAGAAGGAGAGAAACAACCCACACACACACCAAGTGAGACCTGTTTAAAGACATTGAGGCATTTACAGAAAGGAACTCAGTCATGTGATCACCACATCAGCTTTAAATCCCCTCTGGTTCCACACTGACCGACCAACTGACTGAGGGGGTTTACTGGTTGTACTGGTTTTATATTTCATATAAAATAAATAAAAGCCAACAAAAGTTGCTGCCAGACATCTGTATCATCATTGAATAGCAGGACAGAGTGAGTGTTTGTGTGTGTGTGTGTGTGTGCAATTTTCCTTTTGATTGACTTATTTAGCGTTTCACTCAGCTGTTTGACTCACGACAAACCACACATCTGTGTCTGTCAGATAAAAACTGCTCTTATCTGTTCATTAAGTTAATTTCCTGTGATTAAACCCTTAAAGTCATTAAAATCATGGATCAACCAAAGTGTTCGTTTAATTCACAATCAGGTGAAAATTCAGTTTTCCAAAAAAAGGTTAATGGATCTTGAAATAAAAGAACCGATCAGATTTGGAAACACACTGGTCCGCTACAAGAAGGGGGTGTGGCTGGTAGAATTGGGGGTGGGGTTATAATCAGCATATTCAGACATTTAAAGTGTTTAAACTGGTACTGAGACACTCAGGAACACACACATTCATACATTCGTCAGTAATAATGTTAAAGTTCCTCTGTGTTAGAATCAGAGTTAAAGTAGTTTTAAATTCATACGGTATTCTGTAGCCAAAAGAATCAACCATGAGGTGGAGGACAGTCCTGAGAAACTTACGAGATTTACTTTATATTATCATTTATTCCACTTTAGAACATCACGCCCAACTATCGTCCGGGTTTTGGGGTCGAATCCCAAACAACGTTAAATGGAAAGCTAGTGCACTATGTAGGGTGTACAATCACTTCTACACACCAACTAGTGCCCTTGATCAGGGGTTAGAGAGGGATTTGGGATTCAGCCTCGTGTTAGAAGCGAGTTAGCTTTGTTTCTTACTACGTGCCGGTGAAAGCACCCTGTGTGTGTATGTGTGTGTGTGTGTGTGTTGATATTCAAACACTGTAGGATAAAATGTGCTGTTGAAATAAATTTAAAACTCAGGGGTGTGTGTGTGTGTGAGGAGCATGCAGAGAAAACTATAAACTGTGAGTGTGTGTGAGAGTGTGTGTTAGCACTGGTCCATGTCTGGCACAAAGTTTATAAGAGTCAGAAAACCATCATCTCTGTCTGATTCTGTAGTGTAAATACTCATGTGTTAGATTAAAACTGTGTGTGTGTGTGTGTGTGTGAAGGAGTCAGGGGTAATTTTAGTGCTCCTCCACACCAGAGAGGGGCGCTGGAGCGTGAGAGAGCGTGTAATGTTTTATTTGCTGACGATGGGTAAAAGCTCTCCCTTGGCCTTCATGGCTTTAATCTTGGCCTTGATGTTCTCGTCCATGGCCTGCCTGCACCTCACGGCGTAGTGCGCCAGCGTCTCCTCCTTCTCGTCCCATGGAGGCAGAGCGTGGAAAACCTCGGGCGCGGCCAGGCTCAGCTCCGCGATGGCCGCCGTCCTGGAGATAGTGTTCCGGTCCACGCCCACTCGGTCGAAGGCCACCTTCATGGAGACGCTGCGGCGGAACTCCTGCAGCGCCGTCATGTAGCGTGCGATCACGCCCACCACGTTCTTCACTGCGGGGAACAGACCACAGCACGTGTTAATGTACCGAGCGCAGAGCACCATCAGATCATTTCCCTCGGCAACATTCACACACACACACACACACACACACATCTGAACAAGATCTACAGACTGGACTTCCTGTCATACAAACACACAACCTGTTGTGGAAACACAGAGAGGCGTTCAGAACGTTGGGGTCTGACAGACACGGGGATCAAAAGCTTTCTCGAACACCGCGTCTGCACCCTCGTCCTGTGCCGCCTAAAGCCTCACGTACTCCTGACACGGGTGTTCTCTCCATCCCGGTTCCTCTTAGAGGAGATCTTGATGGTTCTTGGTCGTTCTAAAGGGTGAACCTCGACCTCCTCAAACGAGTCGAACAGCGCCGGAGACTCGAACGGAGCACCTTCGTCAGGAAATGAGGCGATCAGCTGATGAGAACTTCCTGCTTCCATCTGATTGGAGGGATGAACTCGTCTCTTATCTGATGAGGACACAGAGGGGGACTTTAGCTTAGACACACACACACACACACACATCATTATTATCATCACCGTGTACTGATCTCACACACACACACACACACACACACAGACACACACACACACACACACACTAATTGTAAATTAATTTTAGGTGTGACCCGCCTTGTTATTGGCACCCTGTCAATGGTGTACCTCGCCTCATGGGCTCAAGTCTCCAGGCCCCCGCGACCCTGTATACAGGATAAAGTAGTATAAACGATGAGTCTGTGAGTAATATAGTAGTAAACTGGTGCCAGGATCATGGGCACCCAAATGTCATCTTTTGCCAGCCCATCTGGCCCAGACTCACAGAAAAGCCATTGTAGCACAAGTTGCTAAAACAGCCTTACAGCCTGCCATGCCTGGGGCCCAGCAGGAAATGGCTTCAAGGTTGTGTATTTAGCCTCCAACTTTCCAAGATGAATCAAGAAATTAAGGAATCAAACGAATACCAAATATTTCTCTCATATCTTTCAGACCCCAATTCAGGCTCGTCTCGTGATTTTGCCCGTCTCATCGGCATCCCGTTCTCCTTCACGTTTGAGCTGCGTGATAAGGGTGAGTACGGCTTCAAGCTGCCCGAAGACCAGATCCAACCCACATGTGAGGAGGCGTATCAGGGCGCGCTGTCCATCATCACGTACGTCCTCGACAAATCTTTCTCCCGTGGTGCAGCTACAAACATCGCAGCTACTCTTTGGAGTGTTGTCTTTGCTGTTTGGCTCTCTACTGCCACCATCTGAGCTCATAACTGAACTGAAATCAAACACAGTTTTATTGGAAAGCTTATTTTAGTCTATATTTCTCTCCCATGTTTCTCTATATTCAGATGTTATAAATGACATTTTGGAGATACAGCAAAGTGTAAATGGTGCAATTTTGTTTTATATAAACTATTGAGCAGTTTTAGAGGATGTTATGAATATGGGCTTAATGTCATTATATTGTGTTATGAACCTTATGTAATTATAATGATAAAATATAAAATTAGAATTATATTTGGTTTTCAATGATACCATCATAAAGCTTCCATAATAATCAATTGAAATAATAATTATTATTTCATAATAATCTTATATGCTACAGTACAATTTCCATAATAATAATAATAATAATAATAATAATATATTATTATTATATTACGGTTCCACTTGCATCATGACGGTGTTATTGTGCTGCATTATTAATGTTATTTGTCACCCTGATACACTGTAACAGATTCATGTCACTGTTCAGGGGAAGTAAACCTCTTGATTATTTTCCATTACTTGAATAGTTCAGGTGTGTGTGTGTGTGTGTGTGTGTGTGTGTGTGTACCTGGCCGGAGCTGGTCCTGGAGGAACTCACAGATCAGCTCAGCTTTCTTGGTGAGTTCCTGCTGCAGCAGCTCTTTATCCTGCTTCAGACTGCTGATGGTCTCTCCCAACATCATGCTCTTATTCCTCTCCACCTGCAGGAGAGCCTTCAGCCTCTCGACCTCATACGCTGCCAAACACACACACACACACACATTAATAAGCTATACGAAATGTATAATGTTTTAATATTTAATCATTATATAAAAATAATTCTCCTTAGTCCTTACAGTTTAAAAAGGACATCTACTTCAGAATACACACACACACACACACAATAACTAAAAACCAAGCCGGATTTTTTTTTTCCCATTTATTTTTATTAAAATATTTTATTAGAAAATAGATCCTAATGCTGATGATCGATCAAATATCAAAACAGATTATTTACACATCAAAAATAAATACAGACTGTAGCACGGACTCAACTTCACTCATTTCCATGTAGCACGAATAATACGGAAACACACGTTCGGCACGTGTACACACAGCTCACCACAATCTGAACTTTCAGTTTCCAATTCATAAAAGTACAGCGAGAAGGTAGAGGTGGAATATATTTCTCAAAGTAAAGAAATGAATATATAAAATAGTGTAATGCAGCCATTGATCATCTGATGTCAGCACACACACACACACACACACACACACACACACACACACACACCTTGTAGCTATAGGCTGCCTTTATACAAAAACATTACCACCATTAAAGGAATGAAAAGCATCGGTGTGACAGTTTGGCGATCCGTCCCGAAGTCTCGGTTTCACTGTACAGCGCTACAAAACAAAACGAACACATCCGGGAAAATGCGCTCGGAGTTCGTCCTGTAGAAATGAAATCTAAAATAATTACACCATCAACACTATTCCAAGGTGTATTACAGGTCATAAAATATGACAAAATATGCTACAAAGGTCACAATGGAACTTTTATACAAAGGTAAAAATCAGAGAGTTTATCTTTTTTTACATTGTGGTGATAAAGTACTCGAAAGCTCAGAGTGATTCATATTAAAAGTCCACGTTAAACAATACCTAATTATTTTTCACTCTCACTTATAACAGGGACTACAGGAACGCCATGTGCATAAGACCGCTTTCACACTTGTATTTCATAATCGTATGTTTCAAATGTCATCCTAAGGAAATGAAGTGAGTGGGAGGGGCAATGCCTCTCTCCCCTGTCAATCACATGGACACTAACCAGTCGTGGGCATCTGTGAGGCCGGGTATGTGTAAGAGGGCAGAGAGTGCTTTCCCCCTCAGTGTGTCTCAGACGAAGAATGCGTTAGTCCTCACACTCCCTGTTTAGTAGCCAAGACCAAGTCAGGACCAATCATGTCACAAGAAAATGAAGGACAAAGTGATTATGACAGACGGTCTGATTAGCGAGTGCATGTGTGAGGAGATTTATGATGTTCTGATTATGAAGTAGTGGGGAAATCATGGATGGAAAACTAATCTAGTTCTTCTTGTGTGTCTCAAAATACTGTTAAATACACTGCAAGCAGGAAGGAAGCTATTGGAGAACATTTAACCTTGCTGTGACCTTGACCCTGTTAATATGCTGGTTACAACGATCACTCCATATCAATACAACGAACATCCAGGCATCTGGACCTAAGATATCCTGAGCTTTATCCAGGGTCTCAAGTGGATGAAAAACCTGGAACCACCAGTTTGTGGTGTTTATTAATACTGTAGGTGAACGATGTTCCGCTGTAACTCTGGTGTGACTTTACGCCTTTAAAGCTACAGTGAAGCTAAATAACCTTCATATCATCAGAGCCAGGCTACTTAGATAGCGGACATTCGCTAACTACAGCTCGGACGTTGTGTGACGTGATCAGGAAAATAAATTCAAGTTTGAGAGCAGATGTTGCAAGAAAAAGCACATTATAAGGAGCTTACTTGTTCCAACACAGATCTATATTTTCTCCAAAATACATTTTACGAAATTTCCCAACTTTGGATATGAGAGATTTTGATTATTAACTTGCTACGGTTCCATACTAATCTGATGAACGTATTATATAAAGCATTTTTATAAACAAAACAGCTGTTTAACTTAGTGATGCAGAAAAGAAATTCAGTCATTTTCAGTCCTGTGTATCATCTATGAATGATCAGCAAGAAACACCACAGCAACGCTGCACAGGACCGGACTCAGATATACGACGGGCCGGACTTGTGGAACAGATACGGCCCCTGCGCCAGCTTCTTCCTCTGGCCAATTCTCAGTCTGCACTTGTTGATGCACGCTTTCTTCAGCTTCGCTGACTCCACCGGCGTCCATCCATCCAGCGTGGAACACCGCAGAACGTACGCTGTGAAGAAATCCAACAACTTTATTAAAAGAAAAAAAACTCATTCCGATCTGATCACCTCTAAAGTGTGTCCCTGTGTGTCTCATGAACAATCAGAAAGATTCTCTAGAACAGCAGCTCTGACAGTAGTGCAGCTTCATATTAATGACTCGGCTCACTCTGACACGCTCTCATTTCGACAGCAGTGGATCAGACACAGCGGCGTGTACAGCTTTACACTTTTAGAGTTTTGTTTCATTACTTTTAAGAGATGGAATTAAAAGAGGCTGTTGAGGTAATGAGTGTTTATAGCTGCTGTGATGTTTACAACCATTTAAAATGGTTCACAACTCTGATGGCTTTTAATGTAACTATATCTGATAGAGATGGATGAAAACTCGGTTCAGTTACGTATTGCAGTTCTGTTGCGTGGCAATTCATGCATCACCACACTGACTCCAAAATCGAATTTCTTTTCAAATACTTTTTAAATGTATACATGTTCGCAATTAAAGTGATAAAATGTTGCAGTTCCGATATAATCCTACAGGTGGTGCACTCTAAACTATTCTGTGTGGTGAAACATAATCAGAAAACAAATTAATATGGGATCGGGATGTTTCTAAACTTGTGAAATCGTGCAAAATGCATATTGCATCAGGAGACACCTGGTGATTACGGTCTTTAGTATCTGTACATTGTATCATAACTATATAATTACATACAGTGTAACTAACATAAGAGTTTCTTAATATATACAAATGTAATTAAGAAGGAATAAAAGACTTACTGTTAGAGGAAAGTATAATTTCTTCCTCTTATAAGAGGGCAATTTAACAAACAACTACAATTTTAGATTTACTAAAGATCATAATGTCAACTGTTTATAGTTCTTACATTTGTAAGCAAAAGTTTAGACACCCCTCACCAATTTATCTATTTATTTGTTAATAATAATAATAATAATAATAATAATCTGCAAATGTTAATGCACAATTAAAATTAAAACATGCAAATGTAGCACATGAAACAATTTGGACACCCTTTGGGTGGTAAAACCTAAAAACCAAAGGAATTCATTATTTATATATAAATAAACTTCACCAGAGCACATATTACCCCTTTATACATTCTCCTCTGTTAAATAATCAGGTTTATTTAAAATTTATTTATTATTCCAATATAAAATGTATAAAAGCTACTGTACTGCTGCAGAGCGACTGATCCTAGTAAATTCATCAACACCTTCTGACCAATCAGAACTCGGCAGTGCTGATGAATCACTCACATATAATCCCGTCAACTTTTCTTCTGTCCAGGATTTTTTTCCCGTCCGGTACTTTGCCCCTTTTCCCGAAAGCCACGGCTCCTATGAGATCCTCCTCGGTGAAGAAGTGCTCGAACAGCAGGTGGAAGAGCCGCATGCTGTCCTGACGGGACTCCTGGTGAATACAGGCCAGTTTATATGGCGGGAGGAAGAGTCCGGACCCTGGAAACAGTTCTTGCTCTCCGGGACGAGGAGGGCTCTGAACCTGCACGCGGGACTGCTCGTGGAAGCGGAGAACCCGGGAGATGACAGTTTGGAGGTTGCGTAACGTTAAAGGATCTGTCCAAAAAGCAGACACCTCCTTAGTGTCTTAAATAATTCATTTGGTTCACAAATTTGATATATTTTGTTTTTTAAGTGAAGAGAGAGCTCACCCACGCTGGTGATGTACTCCTCCAGCTGCTTTCTCTCTTCAGAATGACTCTCGGCTTTTGGACAGAGCTCCGACGTGGACGCCCAGAACGGTTCCTCCGAGTTCAGACATCCTGCGATGAAGTTTAACACTCAATTCAGCTCGTACTGCGTTACAGTGACATTAACCACAATTACAGTGTGAAATGTAAACAGGACAACGGTGTTGCTGAAACATGTGCATGTGAGATGAGACAGGTTTGCTTGGAATTTTTTGTCTAACCCAATTTCTCCGCAGCGTCCCTTACTCTTACAGAGCACTCGCACCAAATCCACCTTTACATAGCATGTAGCTATGTGAATTACTAGCATAATTAAGTATACACCAAGTAAAAAAAAATACATTTTCAACAAGAATTTGGAAATGTTTTATTTGCAATTATGCAAAACGTCATCCAAATTATTTCCCTATAAATACAAAAGAGCTCAAGATGACAGCAAGTACAACAAAAATATAACAAAAAAAGTCTTGCACAACTAACCCTGAGAGGCATTCAGGAGCTTTACGCTGTCTTCTTTTCAACCTGTAAACATCAGGAACATCAGATTTTACCCACAGAACAAAGTACAGATTTCATACAGCAAACTCAAAATATCCATGCAAAAGCTACAGACGTGATTAGAAAGACAGAAAATTTCACTCACCGTTTCTTAGCTCCTGTAAAGGAAGCCGTCCATTTTCATCTGGAGTAAAATCAAAACCGTCCACAGAGCGTCTTCAGGGACAAAGTTCTTTAATTCAGAGAGGCCAAGTTCAACAGGTCGAGGTTTTAAACTGACCACCTGCTTGATACTCGTAGTCTTTATGTTTTCAGAAACAATTTGATTTACTGACGCATTTAATATTACTTAACAAACGCAAAATGAATATGAATGATGTCATACATTAGTGTACAGTTGAACATAGAAAATGTTATATTGTGGTGGTTACAATTTTAAATAAAGAAGAGAATTTTAAGTTTTTGAGAAGTTCTGTCTTCACAAGTTCTCAAAATAATGCAAATCTGTTCTATTTAAAAACACACAGAGCTCACAGGCTTGTGGATTAAATTAAAATGATACTGACTGATGAATTTCGAGTCTCAAGGAGGCATTAATTAGAGTTTGAGAGAATACGTGTACTGTTGTAATGACTCCACTATAAAAACACTGTGATCTAGGAATGCAGAAATTATTGTATAATTTTGCACACTAACCAAGTAACACTAAGCTGTTTTAAAGCTCAATAACAGACTTTTCACAAATAATTACCTGGGAAATAAATAGAACATGACTAAAATTATACATTTTTAATTGCAATAAACCCAAACCTTAGTACAGTTGTATTATCTGGCTGAGAAACCCTTTCACTCCGCCCCCATCTCCGTCTGAAATCAGAGAGTATAACCCCAATATAAACTCAAAAATGACAAGATATTGACCATTTGCATGTGACATCACAATGTCTCTCCACCATAGTCCCGCCCACGTCCTGCCCCGCCCATGGCAAGTTACATTACTTCCTGGATACCAGTTTCAAAACCAAGATACAAGTCAGAGAAGCACCAACATCTGATAACGTTTGGTCAAGAACACTGTGTCCTTAGCAATCGCTTCCAAGTCGTTCTCAATCGCCTCTGAACCGTCCGTGTTGCAGCTACAAGGCTAACAAAATAATTTTAAAAATAATAATGCGGGGGCGCAAACTAAAATAAAATTGAACTTTTAATACTCGCCTGTAAATAGGCATTTATCAGGTAATTGCGCATCATTACTACTAGTATAAAATAAAGTCCTGACTCACATCACATCCAGTCAGCAGCTCGGCTCGCCATAAGAAGTGCCGGAAAAGACTCGTTGAGAATGATCCAATCACATGAGCCCAAATATGTAAAAACAATATTGATTCGCTAAGAACAAACGTGGGAGGGTTCAGGGCGCACAGTGCTCCGCCCGAAGGATGATTTGACAAGATCCAATCAGAGCCTCAGCCTCAGGTCACATGCTTTTCAAAGATTTACGCGCTACATAGACACTCGTTTGTCCGGCGCCCCGCGTACACCAACACAAATGAACGTAATACAGTTTAGATTTTTTTAAATTGCAAATAAAATATATTAAGAAATACAGCGGAATATTGTGACTAAATGACTTTTTCATTATTAAAATAAATAATTATTATGTTAAATAATTACATGTTAAAGGAGCTTTCTTCTCTGCCCATCTGCCCCTGCACTCCGTATTGACCGGCCGCCACTGGACACAAGACTGAATCCCGAATACCTCTCTAACCCCTGATCAAGGGCACTACTTGGTGTGTGGGACACGGGATTGTACACCCTACATAGTGCTTCCCATTTAACACAATTTGAAATTCAAAGTGTGGAACAGTTAATTAGAAAGACTGAAATGTTATTGTTACATTATGTTAACGTTACTTGCACATCATTTTATGAAGGAGAAAGCACGGCGTATTCCACAGCAGCATCTCATTTGCAGCAGAGCTGACGTTAATGCCAACACTAGTAGACACCATGAGTAATTACATATTTGTACAGCATCAGAAGTAATCACACTAATCAAATTAATATCCTTATTACCTTCTTCATCATTTTTTACACACTTATTTCTCTTTTGAATAAGTTATGAAGTCCACCGTGACACACCACATTTGAAAATAATGAGCAGAACAGAAGCCATCAGTCGCTAGGTTACTCGGTTATCTGTGTGACAAAGCATCAGGTAATCCGGCAGGTCATCAGGTCATCATAAGGTAATATTTCTCTTATTTTTTCGGCTTTGAAACACACCCTTAATATAATTATGAATAAAAATGCACAATAGCCCAATGTCAGTTAGGAATGCTTGTGATGTCTGATGTCACATGACTGCAAAAGGTCAATAGTGTTATGACTCATCTTTTATTAAACTCTCATTAAAACACACTAAATTCTAGGAGCCTATAGTACAGAGGTGGGGATGAGGGCGGGGTCAAGGAGTAAATAAGTCTTATTCATCTGTACACATTTATCCACCAGAAGACTTGATAAATCTTACTTAAAGTAATGGTAAACACTTTAATAATAATAAGAAGAAAAAGAATAATGATAAAAGTGCGAGTGTACAAATGAAGCTGTAAAAGTGTTTATAAAAAACCTTTCAAAACTCTTTTTTTTTGAGGAAGCTGTGTGTCTCTAATGGCCTTCAGTGAAGTGTAAAGTTTTACTGTACTGCTGCTGTGGTGTGTGAACTTTACACATAAACTCCATCAGCTTTTTTGTGTGTCCCAGACTGTGAGAGTTTGAAGTAAACAAGCTTTTTCAGGTTCATTTTGTAATCCTAAAAAGGAAATGTGTCGCATAGCATCTACTTCTTTTGTGTGTATTTTTAAACCATTCATCATGTTGCAATTCTCAGTTTGTTTAAACATGAGTGAAGAACGGAACTCAGGTTTGGTTGAATGGACACTCAAATGACTCATTTGACTTATCAATCAAACTTAATCTTTTTTTAACATCATCTTTCACAAGAATAATTCAAATGAATCATTTCAATAACCTCTCAAATGAGTCTTAAATCAAATCACATAAGTGAAAAGACTTAAATGATTCACTTGGATGAATCACTCAAATTGTAACTCAAGATATATGGTGCATGATGTTAAATATTGGAACCTTTTATTAGGAGACAGGAAGAGTTAAAGAATGTAATTAAACAATATTAAATGATGCCAAAAGCATAACATGTCTTTACCTGTGTCAGCTTTGGGCTCTGCGCTGAGACTCTGTGCTGCTAAAATGTCCATTTCGGGGTGCACTACTCCTGAGGGATCCTCGAAGGGGAGGCTGAAATCCCCGTTAGGAAGCACTTCCACCATGTCACTGCGTCCCGGTTGGCTCAGAGACTGCGCGCTCTGATTGCCCGCCGAGTTCACCTGCGAGTTCATGTGTGTTCTGCTTTGAGAGCCGCTGATCGGAGTGTGCGTGTGTTTAGTAACAGATGAGGAAGAGTTCTCCAGCGGTGAGGAGGACATGCCCACCAAATCTCCATCCTCTAGGAGCTGCGTGTTGTGTAGTGCTGAAGATCTGGATGAGGGTCTGACCTGGGAGGTGGCTTTGGGCGACTGTGAGACACTACACGACGGAGCGCCATCTGAGGCAGCTTGTGCTTGTGCGTTTGCCACTGTGTAATAGTCTTCAGCTCGCTCCTGCTTGATTTTCTTCGCACCAGGATCAGCAGAGTCGTCCGAGCTCGGGCCCTGGATGCTTCGTTTTCTGGGCGGAACCCTGGGCTCGGAATCGCCCTCTTCGTCGGTGGCTGAGGATTCGCACACAATGTCGAACAGGTGCTCCTCTGGGTTCTCGTCCATCTCAGACTGCTCGCTGCAGTTGGAAAAGTCATATGAGTCTCGGGTCTGGTTCGAGTCGCCTTTGCTGGTTTTGGCCGCGCTGCTCAGGAACCTCGGCGTCGAACTGCTCTGCATGGAAGCCGCTCCCTGCATCAGAGATTCTGAACTGATCCCTCGGCTGCTTCGCTCATAACACATCCGATCCTTGTGCACCGTTTTACACGAGGACGTTAAGGGCCAGTGGTAGGCGTGGCCAGCACTGCAGCCCCACAGCGCCGTCAGGTTTCCGTGAGCTCCTTCCGTCAGCAAGTGCTTCAAGCTCGGGATCAGTGTGCAGATCGTTCCGTGACTGTGAGCCCATTTCACCAGTTTAGACAAACTGTCAGCCGAGGTGTGTAAGCAGTCCCCCATGATCAGCGTCCTCGCCTGAGAACATTCAGAACCGCATTAAATATTAATTAAATCACAGCTGCTATAATGTCAAGGTTAATTTGTTTCACAGACGTTCACCAGCGTTATACAATATACAAAATAGGTCTTTATCCTGATCTTTTCTCTGTGCCCGGTTCCCCATGAGTTTCCCCTGTTCCCATAAATGTAAGAGGCATTCCTCTGGAAGACATTTCGCTGGTAAAATATATATAAAAAATGATATATATATATATAAATATTGGAAACTTGTGTCCAAACTTTTGACTGGTACAGTAAGTTTGCATGTGAGTCAGTAAAATGTTGCCATTCCACATATTATTTGCTAAGATTGTTTAGAATTGTAACAAAATCTAAAAAAATAAAAATAATGAATTGGTATATTTATAAAATCGTGATTTTCAATATGAATCAAATCAGCACCTAGATATCGTTATAATATCGTATCGTCTGCTCGCTGGTGATTCCCGTCCCCATCAACATGTCCTTTATGTTACTCTTTCTCAGTTAACAAGTGGAATCATCAATGAGTGTGATCCCTGTTTTTGTTAGAATATGAAGGCCTGAAACGGCACCAAATCTTTCTGGTTATTCGCTTTATTTGTCTCATTTTTAGTGAATCAGATCATTTGACTCTGCTGATGAATACGAATCGACTCTTTCAGCTTCCAAATGATTCACTGCATTTATTTTAAGTACTGTATTTTTATTTATTTATTTATTGATTATTTTAGTGTCAGTGTGAGACAGCATATCAGCTATATGACATTAAATGAACCGAGTCAAAGAGCCGATTCGTTTACAATCAAACGTCAGAAAAACAAGATTAGATGGAAAATACCCGAGCGATTAACTAGATGACATTCAGTATACCTGAGCTTTATCAGATTTATAACTTTATCCTGTGGATTTTTTGTGGGTTATTTTGGGCATTGTGGTGTATGTTGGATAAATCTCTCATCTGACAGGAACAGAGCCAAGTCATGTACCGAGCTAGCGTTAAACTGATTAAATTCACAACTATGTGACGACACTGTTGAATGATTATTGTGCATTTCCTAAGATAAGCGTGTAACTTAGAGGGGGAAAATCGTGTCTTTATTTTAAACCTGAGGTGTAAATACTGAGTCAGGCTCTACCTGAGCGCACAGGTGACAGCTTAGCTACAGAGCTAATCACATCTCTAAACCCAACAACACCAGCAAAGCCAACGTTCTCTGACGTGTCAGCTAAATAAAGAATATTAAATCTAACTATGAATACGAAAATTATGTACATCGGACTAAAGTGGGCTAACGTTAGCCCGAAGGACAAGCTAGCTTATGAGCTAATATCAACGCGTTCAACAAAGAGCGCTAGCATCAGAGCTAACAGAGCTGTTTACCTTCACACAGGAGATTAAACACTGACACAGCTCACATGTGGTGATGCGTTTATATCCTCCGCAATGTCAAACTACACCAGACTCACACTCATCCCTTTATACGGCTATATTAAAAAACGACGGATGTTTTTTAATTATTATTTTTTTATCCCAAACTAAAATGGATTCTTTAGCTCTTTTCTTCAGGACGAGACTTTTATTCAACATCACTTCCGGTTAGGAATCGCCTTAACAATAATCTAATTATTCATTTTGAACATATTTTTTTTATTAACAAAATGGATAATGAGATGATAAGTGGTTATTTTCGTTTTAATATTCATGCTTTGTTAGATATGGTGCGTCAACCATAAAAAAATGGCCAAATTACTTCCTGTTCTCTATACACTGCTTATGGCTTACTTTTACAGAATTGGTATAGTATAGTATAGTATAGTGCAGTGTAGCATAGTACAGCATAGTTTAGTGTAGTGAAGTATAGCATAATATAGTATAGTATCATATAGTGCAGTGCAGTGCAGTGCAGTATAGTATAGTATAGTATAGTATAGTATAGTATAGTATAGTATAGTAAAGTGTAGGGATATTACGATGTAACCAATGTCACAATAAGATAACCAGACAAAAGATCAACTCTAGATCATGTATGTATAATAATAATAATAATTATTATTATTATTATTGCGTACAAGCTAGTATATATTTACCTGTATAAGACAGTTATGAAGAAGAAGAACTGTCGTCCCTAATTGTGACCAACAGGTGGAGACATCAGCTAAAAGAAGCAGATATATTATGTACAAACCTATCCCTGTCTTTACTTCCAAAGTATTTTGTAATTACAGTAAAAAGAAGGTAAAAGAAGTACTGTACAAACCTATTTATTCATACTATCCTACAAATACCTTTACCCATTTCTCTTTTGGCAATCTTCAAGCAGAGGATATCTGTCACCTTTATTGTTCATTTAATAAATTTAATAATCACACAAAGAGGTTTTAGAGTTGCGTCATGGATGTTGTCTCCCATGTTTCCACAAAAACTTCCCTTAGATTGGAAAATGTGGCTTTTAGATTATTGACACTATTTCCCCTAGTGTGAACAAAAAGGCCATAAAACTGTTCTTCTTTTTGGTTCATTAACCAATATATATTTGTATTCTTATGCTTTTCTTTTATTTATATACTTTTCTTTTTTTTATTTCCTTACCTATTAATTAATTAACTCACCTGCTCAGGCAGAAATAAACAGTGTTATAACTATAGAAGTTAGATGGAATATAATTTTGTGCAATTTTAATTATAATATTGTACATACTACACAATCTCTGCTAAATTCTATATATATTGTTCATCTTTCCTGTTGACCCTGTAGCACTGATTTCACTTCCTGATTGTTAAAAATCTCCCTGAAATCCAGCTCAGTGGTTTAGAGCTTTCTGTATCGCCCCTCAGTCTAATGGACACCAATATGAGAATATCTATTCGGAGACGTTAAGTATAAACTCACTTACAGGAAAATAATCGTATGAATTATAAAATTTAATAACTCGTCCTGTGCTAGTCATCACACCCGTACTGCATGTCCCCGTAGAATGCCCATTCCAGATCTTTCCCCCTGTCTTTGTTGTTATTAGTGCTTCACACACTGTGAAGGTTTTCCTGTAGATGTTGGAGTGTGTGTGTGTGTGTGTGTGTGTGTGTGTGTGTGAGAGAGAGGGA
>QMIH01001562.1:45952-78408 GCA_003987875.1 Clarias batrachus | reverse complement strand
TGTTGTTATTAGTGCTTCACACACTGTGAAGGTTTTCCTGTAGATGTTGGAGTGTGTGTGTGTGTGTGTGTGTGTGTGTGTGTGTGTGTGTGCAGGGGCGGATCTAGAAAATGATTCATGGGGTGGCAAGGGGGTGGCATTAAAATTATGGGGGGTGGCAACACTGAAGCAAGCATCCTTGCATGGTTTTAGTGGATTCAAGGAACGCTATTCTTATTATACACTATGGTGCACATTTTTACATTGTCCTATAAATAAAGGGTGATGTGTGATTGGCTTGAACCTGATATCTGGATTGGAACCTCAGATAAATTAAAAAACTCTTTTATTTTTAGAACACTAGGACACTAGTGCTGGGGTGGCAAATGGGGTGGCAAGGCTTTTTCTTAGGGTGCCAACTGTCACCCCGTGCCACCCCGGTAGATCCGCCCCTGTGTGTGTGTGTGTGTGTGTGTGTGTGTGTGTGTGTGTGTGTGTGTGTGTGTGTGTGCGTGTGTGTGTGTGTGTGGGCTCTGTGCAGGACAGTCAAGTTCTTCCACCTGAACACACTCTTAACATGGCTTGGTGGACAGGAACATTTTCATGCTGGATAAGGGTTGGTTAAGCTCCTCTTAGTTGACTGAAGAGAAACTGTAATGGTACCAAGTAATACAGAGGTGTTCTGTAACAACTGTGTGCTGAAGAACTACATCTGGATGGGATGGTCAGGGATGCAAATAATTAGAAACAGCTACTTAATCAATCATTTTATTATTAAGCTCCCGGTCAGGGTGGCAGTGGATATGAATCCTTTCCTGTGTGTGCTGGGCATGAGGTGGGAATACACTCTGAATCGGAGGCCATTATGCAACACACACACACACGCACACACACGCGCGCACACACACGCGCGCACACACACGCGCGCACACACACGCGCGCACACACACACACACACACACACACACAGGGCAGGTGTGGCCCTTACAGAAAAGTCTCATGAGCATCACACGCTAGCATTGTATAATATAAAATAGTGGCATTGGGTTTTTATTTTCACATTTGATTTCATTCCACAAGGTTTATTTCTTCTCAAATGTGGGGCAGATAAATAATTGCTCGTCACACACACTCATGTTCACATGAGGTTTAATTCAGCAATATGTACTTTACTGTCTATTTTACTTAACCTCAACAATAATTGTATTTATGACAATGAAGGAACCTCTGTGAAACACAACACAGGCATGAGTGACTTCACAGTGGCCATGATGTCATCTCAGTGTGTGTGAGTGTGTGTCTCACAGCTGTGTATGTTGACAGCAGCTGGGCGCCAGTCAGAGACAGGACATACTGGCACCACTGACACCCTCATACACGTTTATACACATTTATACACATACACGCTCAGCTTTGGAGACTGGCACACACTGTCCATGACAGCGCGTCCTGTCCACCGAGGAGCATCGTGTGCTATAAATAACGTCAAGCTAATAGAATCTAAAAATATATAAAATGTGAAAATCATAGTAGTTGTTAGTGATATGATTAAGTTATTCTACTGTATATTTTACTCTTTCATTCTCTATAACACTTATCTATGGAGCGTTTCCTGGGGACACCCTGGATGGTGTGCCATTCCATTGCTGGTCACAAATACTCTCGCGCACACAGTACAGGCTCAGAGGGCTAAGGCACTGAGTTACTGATCGGAAGATCGGCGGTTCGATTCCCAGCTCAGCCAGGTTGCCATTGTTGGGCCCTTGAGCGCAGCCCTTAACCCTAACTGCTTCAGGGGCGCTGTAGCATGGCTTCTTCATGGCTGACCCTGCGCTCTGACCCCAGTTACCCTGGGATATATGCGCAGGGTCAGCCATGAAGAAGGAATTTCACTGTGCTGTAATGTATATGTGACAAAATAAAGGCTTAACTTACTTTACATACTTACAGGCAATTTGGAAATAGCAATTAGCCTAATCTGCATGCCGTTGGACTGTGGAAGGAAACCTGAATACCCAGAGGAAACTCTCCAAGCATTTGGAGAGTATGCAAACTCCACACACAGACACGATCGCAGAATCGAACCCTTGCCCCTGGAGTTGCAAGGCCACAGTGTCTATACCACCATGATCCTGTATATTATACTACAACATATACAAAACGCTTCTATTTTAATCTTATTTACATTTTTCAATTCTATTTTCTTAGCAATCTTGTACATATCGTAAATTTTCAGCAAAATTTTTCTATATTACAAAATACATATTTGTATAATTCTCTCTATTTCATACTTTATTTCTCTATTTGAATGCTGTATTTTTTCATTAATTGTACTCACAAGTGTAATTCATCATCGCAGAGAAACCCTTCTCTTAGGTCATGGGCGGTCATATAAGTATTTCACTGCATATCATACTGTTTATGACTGTGTATGTAACAAATAAAATTTGAATTAGAATTTTTCTTTTTTTAAATCAAGGTCTTTTTTATTGGAAATTTAAACAAGATACACATACATAGTACACTATTTTTTTCCCCATTCCCCTCTCCACACCCCTTAAGAAAACAACAAGAAGTCAGTAGAAAAGGAAAATATATAAATAAACAAATACACATCAAACAAAATAATAATAACTAAATGTAATTATTAAGAAATCTGTTTATTAAATATCTAAGTTATCTGCATCTATACTTTCAAAATGACTGAAAAATGGTTACCAGATATAAAATTCCTGAGTGGATCCCATTATGGAATAGCAGGTCTGCTCTGGATGAATAAAATACCAGACCTCTTTAATCCACTGAGCACCCACTGGTGGCAACGACTACTTCCACTTCAACAGGATCATTCTCCTAGCGAGAAGGGAGCTAAACCCTATCATATTGACCTGGGCCTTATTCAGGTGAGCACCACTTGAGTCCAAGTGGAATGAATGGGGATGGATCTTATGGTATTTTCATATTTTAAACAAGGTATCATAAATAAAACTCCAAAAAGTATATAACTTTCGGTACGTCCAGAACATATGCAGTATCGAAGCTGGTTGCTGCCTACTTACATGTGGTAAAATTTAAATTATAATTTGATTTAATTTGATTTGAATTATATATGGGGTTTGAAAATATATATATAAACGACTTTTAATTTCTTTTCAAATTACAAACAAAAACCCATGTGTGTGGTCATTTATTTTTCCAAGAAATTAGACAAATATTCAGAAAAGGCTTAAAATATTTTATGATAATGTTATGGTGAAATTATGTCATGCAGTATATATGAAAAATATAAGATCCATTTTAATGTTAAAGGGAAAGTTTAGGGATAGGGGTGTGGCCTAAAGAAGGGTGGTGCTTGTATGTTAAAAGTGCTTCAGGTGATTAAAAAAAAAGTTCATATTTGTTTTGTATGGTGCTGTTGATGTGAGTTTGTAATAATTTTTAAGTTGCAGTTTGCAGTCTTAAACTTGTACCAACATCAGTCTTGTAGTCTGGCTTGTGCAAAATGCAGCCTTCAGTTATCATTGGTAACGAATTAACTTCATTTTATGTAACTAGATAATTGTGTAAGCTCTGTATTTCACCTTGGAGGTCTCCTCATCACACACACAAATTAAAATGTACAGAAAAGCCCCAAGGCACTTTGTCACTTCCGTGTCCTCTGTGTGTGTTTGTGCGCACGTGCACATGTGGTGGCTCCTCATTTGACTTTCCTGGGCCCCTCGATCAGCCTCGGTCCTCCTCACGCTCCACATTAACACATGAATGGCCGACTGCAAAGGGCCAGCGCTGCTATGGACCGCAACAGAAGGCACTGGATTTGCAATTCATTATTCAATCTGCTCGACCCTCAGTCAGGGGGAGAGAGAGAGAGATTTTAATAGTAAAGCTTTTTAATCATTTAAAAATCATGTATAATTACAAAAACCTTTTGTAATTATTACTTACAAAAATTACATTAGCAATTAATGTAGCTTCCAGGTGACATTAATAAATTAATACTCTTTATTGACTATGAATATATCAAAATAATTTCTTTATGGTTATTTTTCTTTATTCATTTCTTTCTTTCTTTAGACTTTTGTACATAAAATATTTATTTAAATGACAAAACAATATGTTGTATAATAAGTTAAACAGTTCTTCTATAAATAATCAAATTATTTATGTAAATTATATTTCCTTTATTGCTGTTTGTCGTGTTGTTTGTCGTGTTATGTTGTAAATATTTCTGTGTTAATTAGTTAATTGATACTTTAGCGCAAATTAGCATTTTAGGCGTTATCGTTACGAGTCGCTTATTCGTCACTTCCTATGAAGCGAGTAACTGCTTCCGGTTGAGGAGACTGTCATGGCGGCCCTCATAGCGATACATCTGGAGTTTGGGTTTGTATGATTTCATTGCCTCGATATACTGTTGTAGTTTGTTTATTTGTTGTTTTAGAACACGTGACATGTTGTTTATTACTGTCTGGACATATGACCACGTGGTCACTCCTGTAACGAGCTTTTGTTTGTAGTAAATGAGACGTTTAGCGAAAGCCGCATCCTCCTGCCTCAGCGCTGCGGCTGAAGCCCAAACGCCTGCCTTAGTGAGCATGTAGTGCACTACACAGGGTGCGGGGACGCATTCACCTATATCCGAGTAAGTGCTCTATTATAGGGAGCAAGCAGAGTTTCGGGTTCAGCCCAATGTTGAGTCTTACGTTTAACAATTCGTGTTGTGTTTATCTCACTTTTCTAATCTCGAATATTTTCATGCATTTATAAAAGTACATGCGAAATATTAAATAATCTAAAGTTTCATAACCAGAATAACTTTATAGTTTGTTTATGTAAAAGCGACTTTATTTTCATATCTATAAAATATAGCAACTAATTTTACTGATTAAAAAAAAGAATTACAATACTTTTACAATAATTTAGTTTATTACAATAACTTACAATAATTATTTAGTTTATTTCTTTAATATATATATATACATATAAAACACAATGTAACACACACTCTTTTATTTATTTTTTATAATTAAATTATAAAATAGTTAAAATTTCTTAAAAATAATAGGAAAATGGAGGCAAATTACAACAGAATTTACCTCATAATTACTGTTTGGGGAACTTATTTATTTATTTTTTAATGTGCCGTATATTTATTTCAACAGCTTTAAAGACAGTAATATTTGACCTTAGTTGTTGTTAGTCTTCTGGTTGTGCCCATTGAGCGGTCGTTGCCCCAGCAGACCTTCCGATCCGCATACAACTTGGCACAGGTTTTACGCTGGATGCCCTTCCTGGCACAACCCTCACATTTTATCCGTGCCATCAGGGAATAAGAAAACCTCCATAGATGTGATGTGCTGGTGATTCAGTACATTCAGGTGGTCATGTGACTTCATTTTATCTCCACATGACGTTGCTGAGTCTCGACCTGAGCGACTGGAGCAACACCAGATCATAACACTGTCTCCAGAGGCTTGTACAGTGGACACTATGCATGATGGGAGCATCGCTTCATGCGCTTCCCTTCTCACCCTGACACGCCCACCACTCTGGAATAGACTCAGTCTGGACTGATCAGGTCACATGACCTTTCTCCATCACTCCAAAGTCCAATCTTTATGATCACTAACAAATTGAAGCCTGTTTTTTCTGATGAATCTCATTAAGAAATTGTTTTCTTATGCACACACAGCGGTTTAGTCCCAATCCTGTGAGTCCTCATCACACTGTGTGTGTTTGTGGGTGTGGAAAAGAGAATGATCTAACTTTCATTATTAAATATGGATCAATAGCTTTCTTTTCAATTTTTTTTTTGTTCTTGCACAGGCTTGAATAATGTATTGAAGCATTCTTAACCCAGTTCTAGTAATTTCACATCTCCTGGTTGTTTTCTTTGTCTGATGCAGGACAATAATTTGACCCTTCTAAATGACGATTTTCTTTTTTTTTGCCAGGCAGAAAAAAGGTTTATTTTTCCACCAAAAGATTATTTATAATTTATTCATCTTTTTTGTCTTTGTTGTAATCCAGATACGGTCAGTAAATGTGAATGTGCACTTGTTCATCAGCTCAACATGGTGATTTATAAGCTGTGTAATAATGGGTGGAGTTTGTTTCTTCCAAGCAAATGTAATTGTTACGTGATGCTGTGTGATCTGTCCTCTATGCTCTCTTTCTCTACTGAATTCCTCCCTGATGAGACTCCTGAGGTTTTATTCCATGTTTCTTTTTGATTTTTGTTTTTACTTTCCTCTCTACAAACTTTCTCTCTTTGTTCATTCTTTCTCTGCTTCTTTTCTTCTGAAATTTCTTCATTACAAGTTTCCTTCATCTTACCTTCCCTCTTTTCTTTTCCCTTTTTTCCCCCCATTGTGCCTGATATTAAACAGTATATCATAGATTTAGTTCTAACAAATAATTGAATGTAAATGAAGCATTAAATGCACTAACATGAATTTGCACAGCACAGACCACTGCACTTTACAGAAATAGTTCGGTTTTTATCAACTTTGCCCTTTAGAGATGATCCTTTGTGTGTCAGACACTCAAAGGGCAGTGTGTGAGACATTTCCAGATTAAACTATCCGAAGCTAAAAATCACACAGTCATCGTCTTTCTTTCAGTTTACTGAGTTTAGTGAATAACGCAGAGCCTCCGCGTGAATAAACTCAGCCCGAGGTCACGTATGCTGTAAAACGTTACCACTTGGCACCGTATAAAAGTCATGCAGGCTTTTAAGTTACGGCAGAACCGCGGCTCATTGTGTGTGTTTAAAAGAGCGATGGTGTGTGTGAGTGCCCTTACTGACCCTCTCCGTCTTTCTGCGCTGCTCAAACCCGGGCCGGCCGCCAAAACCCGAGGATCTGGAGGACAACTGGGCTTTCTGCAGGAGATGTGAGCGCTCTTTATGGAGCCTGCACCTGCTGCTGCTGCATCTCCCTCAGCGTCACGCCGCTTCACCATCAACACCGTCTCGCAGATTAACTCAAATCTGCACCAAACCTGTGTCGAGTAATCTGGGTTTCAGTTTTCTAGGAAACCTATCGATTCTCTTTAATCCCAGGACTCCTGGCTTTTACATTTCTGACAGGGATTCGTTTTAATCCTGATTTAATTTTCCTCCAGTTATTTATCTCGATCTGTTTAAGCACACATGAGGGTTTGTTTATGTTAAAACATGGAACGAGTGTTTTTAATTATCAATTTGTCAAGACACTTTTTTTTTTTTTCTTTTTCGTTCATTTTGCACGGTTTCTCATCCTGAACCCGGTCTGTCAATGTCGACTGTGACGGCAGATCAGGAGCCTCACGAGAGCCTTGGCTCCTAACAGGACGTTTATCTATGAATTGTGTGGGGTTTTATTTATTTATTTTACAACATTTGTAAGTGAGTAAAACATCTGGATAATCACCTGAAACACACTCGCAGGAAATTTTGAAACATGCGCATTACTCAGCCACCTGAGAGAACTTTAAAGATCTTGTGTAAGTAGAATCAGTCGCATTGGTACAAGTTGAAGTTACTATCTTGAAGTGTGTCACTAGGGGCGATCGGGTTGCCAGGTTAATTGGAAATAAATTAAATTATTGACGCATGAACACAACACAGGGATTCTCAATGTTTTTGTTCATGGTCGTCAATTCTGCCTTTCTGATTTATCGTTTATGTAAATAGATTATATCAAATTTGACGCAAAATTGACAATTGACACAATTTATGTGTAAAATATTGAGTCATTTAGGACTCAACTCTTGTGGTGTGACTGCGAGCTGTGATTGCCCTCAGCGATTTATCAAAAGTGGCTCAGAGAGACAGGTGTACATTATGTTCATGGTTTTTATTTATTTATTTTATTGGTATTTAACAACAACAAAAAAGCAGAGCCAGATCAATATACAGTCGACACCCACAGCAAACATTTAAAAACAAACAATAATCTGTTCATATAAGAGCGAACATGGAAAACAAGGGCAAAACAGTCCAGTAAAAGAAACCATAAAAGAAAGAGTCATAATTGTTCATGTAGACTCCGCAGACGGGCCCGTGTCCGCCAGAATAGTTCAGATTTGTTCTGTAAATCATACGCGAGTTTTCCCAATGGAAGAAGATTACCCAATTGTGCTAAACACATCTTTAAAGTTGGTACACGAGGTGATGACCATAATATTAATATACATTTCTTTGCCAGGTAAGTAATGAAATTTAGTAAACAATTTAAATCAGAAGGAAGATCTAGTGATATTTTACAGTTTAACAGGTATATAGTTGGAGACATAATGAATTTTCTAGCCAGTATTTTCTCAACCAAATCATGCACTTCATATCAAAAAGTTTGAATTTTCTTACAATCCCAGAATAGATGCATCAATGTTCCCGTTTCTGATTTACATTTAAWACACAGCTGAGAAACATTTGGATACATTTTGTGGAGGCGTACAGGAGTGAGAGATGTTCTATATATGAACTTGAAGTTTTGCTCATGCACAGAAAGTGAAGTTGATTTGTGAAAAACCTCCTCACATATAGAGAGCCGTTCATCATCAGTGAATGATCGGCCCTATGTTCGTGTTTTTAGATTAATAATCCCAATTTCACTTCAGAGTGCAGACAATCCACCCAAACCATGTGACCTTCAGAAGTCTAATTATCCAGACTGAAATTGAGCGAATAAACACCCGAACATGACAGTGAAGGTATTGCCATGTTATTATAACATTGTAATTAAACACTTCTTCGGAGAGGAGGAGGAGGAGAAGGGAAAATATTTGAATCTTCCTCCAGAGCCCCTGTGGAGAGAGAAGATTCCCTTAATGACTAAATAAAGGTGAAGTGAGCAACAGGAAGTGCTGCTTTTGTTCGATCACTTTGTTCAGTGCGAGTCTCTGTGGGAGAGCGGATCTGCTTTCATTCACTCTCCTTCACGGCGCTCTGATTGGTCGAAAGGTGTTGGTTAGTTCTCTATAACGGCAGCTCGGACATTAATGTGTTATGGTTTCCATAGTAACGGCCCACTTCACGTGGATGTGTACAACGCGCGCTCCACTGATAATAGGAAGCAGTTTAAAATGAGTTTATAGAGTCCAGAATTTCATAATTTACACAACATTTATGGAAGGAGTCTCCAGTCTCAGTGCTTTGTACTTTGTACAACTGAATTGATTTAAAAATTTTATGACAATTTTATAAAAATTTTAAATAAAGAAATAGTGTTGCCTTTTTCAGTTAAAATGTTTTGTTAATATAATATATTTAGATTGTTTTAAATCGACATGTTTTGTGTTTCTTTTATCAGAGGAGGAGCTGAGCTCCTGTTTGGTGGCGTCAAGGAACACCATGTGACCCTTCCCAGTCAGTCAGATCCCTGTGAGTAGACTCAGTACTGCATAAGAGTGTGTGTGTGTGTGTGTGTGTGTGTGTGTGTGTGTGTGTCCGTGTCCCTGCGATATATTATGTCACAATACACTTCTGAGATACTAAAATAAATGTATAAATACATTTAAAAAATGTACGTAATAATTACAAACTACACACAAAAAAAAAAAATTCGATTCTTAAGGCTGATATTTTTCTTTCTTTTATTTATTAAAATCTTTCACCTATTTGTTCATTAACTCCTTTAGTTGCATTATTTGAAAAATATTTGAATCTTTATTTTCAATAGCTTTATTTAACAGGTTTTTATTTAAAAATGCAGCACAACCGTTTGATCACAAACCCAAATATCAACTATATAAACTATTGCGTATAATATAATAGAAACCATTTAAGAAAATTGTGAAAAAGACATTTGTGTTGTACCACTAGTCAGGCAGTGTGTAAAGATCTCTCACAGTCAGTCACATAACAAACATCCTGCATGTAAATGATTCATTTCTCTTTCATGTTGGTTCTGGTTCTATAGCTTTCTCATGTTCACGTCAATTTTTTAAAATTGCTTTTAGTCGAATATTCCCATTTCAGTCAGGCACTTATGATGTCACAAACTATTCTGTCGACCAATCACATCTCGTATACAAATTATTAGACGATGATGCACAACGTCTTGCCTACAGAAATCAACGGCACTAATGTTAGCGAAGAACAGATGGTGGTTGTCATGGTAACATTATATAATGTTAGTGGATTGGGGGGGGTAATTTGCATATCATGTATATTCATTGTCTGTTGCATTTTTAATGAGGTTAAAGATAAATAGGCGTCTCCTTCAGGGTTCCCTGGACAGTTAAAGGTTCATGACTTACTAAAGGGGTTCTACTCGGGGCCTTCAGAAAGAGGAACACTGTTGTAGGGTTCTTCCTTCATACGCGGCTGAATCTTTTTTTCTAAGAGTGAGTAGATGTAATGATGTTCCTTAGAAGAATAAGGGTTCTAGATTTTTGCTTCTGAAAAGGAAGCCCTCCTGAGAGCCTTTAGGGTGATGGATAGGGTGTAGTTTAATGGGATATGGCAGTGATTGATTATTGTCCATGAATTACATCACTGTTGAATTCTGGATTGTGATTGGTCAGAAGCTGTCGATTAATTTTCAGACAGTAGCGCAGCTGCAGAATCGGTGTGGTATAAGAGGAGTAAAGCACTCGTGGACGTGCTACTCTAAGAATGATTGTTTTATTCCTGTCACTATGAAGGCGAGTGAACAACACGATGGTAGATCTCGGCGAGTTCTTCAATGATAACTCGGAGAAATATCGGACCCCCCTCTTATCCTCAGAAGCGACTTTCCTTTTTTCTCTCCGAATCAATTCTTGACTGTTCTCGTTATCGACAGCTTAATTAGTTCCATACATCTCAGCTGGTGTGTGTCCTGGAGCCGGAGGCAGGAACACCACCGTGGACTTCATCTGTGCTGGACCTGGAGAACGGCTTTACTTTTGGGATTTTTCCTTCGGACCAAAAATTGTGTAAATCATTAAAAAAAAACAAAAAGAACGTGTGTATATAAAGTGATCAAAACGTCACAATAAATATCACAGTTCTCAGAAACTACCTACAGCACATCAAATTCTTCATGAGCTTTAGTTTTGGAAAGATTTCACCAGAAATACAGTCAGGTGAAAAAATGTTTCAATTTAATTAAGGTCAAGTTTAAATAAAAGAATATATTCTAAATGAATAAATACTTGGCGATAAAATTAGGAAGTAAATTTAAGAGGAAAAACAATGTTTAATTTTTAATGCTTTTTACGTAATCATTTAATCAGCGTGTCCAGTTTGTGATTATTAAATTTAATGATAAATAATTGAAATCAAGTTAATAATTTTTTTTCTTTTAAAAATGACAGCATCACCAGTATCTGAAAATACGTGAGAACATATCGCAATATTGTCATTATATCATTAAATCACTAAGCCCCAATCCTGAGGAATCCTCACTCGCTTCCCTCGTCTCCTTCACTTTCACTCCAACAACAATAGATCGGAACCTGCGTCCATCCTTCTCCCTGTCCTCCTCCTCCTCCTCCTCCTGTCCAAAGACAACATCTGTGCGCCTCCTCAGCCTCGGCCATTCTCTCTCTAACTGCTCCATTATGGAGTCTCTTTCACTTGTAAATGTGGTCAGTGATATTGTCGATGGGTCTTTTATGCCCAGTGCCGGGGTCACACTGAAGGTATGGAGCGGAGTGGGGGCGCGAGGAGGCCCAGAAAAGACGGGAGGGATGATGCTTACAAAGCAGAGTCC
The DNA here is from genome assembly GCA_003987875.1 of Clarias batrachus. Lineage (NCBI taxonomy): Eukaryota > Metazoa > Chordata > Actinopteri > Siluriformes > Clariidae > Clarias > Clarias batrachus. Next base: position 66,748 of record QMIH01001562.1, on the reverse strand, counting down.
TGGTTTTGTGTGCAGTCATTTTTTTTCCCCTTTTTTTTCTTTTTTTTTTGGAGAGGGGGATGATTCGTGAGAGTGGGTTCGGCTTTTGAAAAAGGGATCCTCCTCTTCAGGATTCCTGCAGGCTTCCCAGTGGGGATCCGGGGTGAAAGTGGTGCCGAGGGTGACGCAGACCCGGTCAGCGCTGAGCCCCGTGAGGGGAGGGGACGGGGGCGCAGATAAAGTTTAACTCTGACTCGGTGTGAGGAACGTGCCGATAATCGTTTACAGCATGTGTGAGAATTTGTTTAGTTTAATAGACCGAAATTATTGCCAGAGAATGGAGGTGAAAATTATTCTCTGATTCAGCTTGCAATTTTACATTTTTGCTTCTCTGTTTAATTCATAAAAGTTCATCACAAATACTTGTAATGAATTTAAAACATGGTCATCGTGATAAATAGATAGATGGACGCTTTATTGATTCTGAAAGAAATGGCAGTAAATAATGTAGAATCTATTTTTTTTTAAACTCCATATCACTTTTATAAAAGTCCATACCAAATTGACTGTAGACCTGGAGCACACATTATCTTTAAGCTCTATTTGTGTCACTTGTACTTTAATAAATAAAATAATTAGCCATTTATAGTTTACTCTAAGTAAAAACTAGATTTATCAATGATTCCTTGGATAATGTAGAGCTCTAAAATGTTGCCACTTGAACCTTCCAGTGGAAGGAGTCTCCAGTGTCAGCGCTTTGTAACAGTCGGATGACAGAGTAGAGCTGAGTTCTTGTTTTGTAAGATTTTGACGTAATACTCAACTCAAGAACACATTTATTTAGCTGTAACACGGGGTGTGTGAGGTCAGACAAATGTTTGTGCGAGTGTGTAGCCTTTTCCCCATCACACTGAGTTTGCAAACATTTCGAGGTGTGTGTTTTACCGGATCTCCAAACCTTCTTAAAACAACAGGAATAGAACAGCAGCGGGGTCATCGCCATGGCGCCGGAGTCACCACGACAACCGGACCACAAAAGTGGACCTGAGGGAGAATGTAGACCTTCGTGAGGCCAGAGGATGACCTTGGATCTCGTGTGTGTGTGTGTGTGAGAGAGAGAGAGGGAGAGAACCAGAAAGTCAGATCTCTCACTCACTCTGTGTCATGGCTGGCTGATTGTGATCGCTCAGCGAAATCCCCACCCCGCCCCAAATTTCAGTTTTAGACTCCAAATCCTTGAGTGATTGATGAGCTTGCAACACACACACAGACTATTGTCACAGACAACACAGACATCTCTCATATTGTTGTCAAGCTGAATGACATTAGCTCCTCCCACTCATGATTAATAACAACAATGACGATTGTCGTGCAAAAACACACCACGAAAAAACCCACGAAGCCTAGCTTAGCCGTCACGCCACACGCCTTCGTCATCTTTCGCAACCGCTATCCCAGCATGCACCTGTGATGGTGGCTGTGATGCTGACTGCTCCCATTTTCCCCTCCCCCCCCTCCTCTCCACTCGTTTTTCATAAGTGTAAAAAGAGGTATTGATGAAGATGTAGGAATCCCTGCTCAGTTTGTTGAACCCTTGCTTGCCGGACACGCCCTCACTCTCCTTTTTATTAAAACTCGCCCCAGTGGAGGAATGATGAGCACGAAAGTGATTGTTTCTGTTTTTAGCCTGGTGCTCTGGGTGCGCGTCGATATTCATTGCCTGGACGTTGCACCGAGGCAGGCATCAGTCTTCTGTATGGACGCCGGAGCGCGAGCTCGCCGGCCTGCGAGGTAACACCGATCGTTACACGGCCGAGGAGCTTGACAGCCATCCAATTAACCTGAAACAACCTCCATCGCTCGCGTCCTGCCTTACACAGTGAGAGTGAAGGAGAGCACTCGTATGCATGCTGATGCTGACGCTCTGAAACGCTCGGCGTCCGGAGGGAACTGGAGGGAACAGAGCGCTTGCAGCACGCCTTTCCTAACTTTCCTCTCTGCTCGATTTCCACTCAGTACGGTATCACAATGGCCGACACTCTTACAGCGCGCTGGTGCGTCATCGTGTCTCATGTCTCCTTAACCACCTCCCCCCCCCACCCAAACACACACACACACACACTGTGTTTCCCCGGCCTCTGAATCACTGCGGAGGTTTCACTGCCCTCCAGAAAGCTCCATCATCTTCCACCGTGACTCTGTGTGAAGAAACCGAACAAGGGGAAGCGAGTGATGGAGAGCAGAGAGGCCAGTCCACTCAGCACGGGTCGGTTAAACCGAAASAGAAAAAAAAAAAAAAAAAAAAGAGGGAGGAATAAATACAAAGGCAGGGACAAACCAAGATGGAAAGAGTAAAATGAATTAAATAAAAAGGAAGCAGGGAAATGAGGTAGGAAGGACTAAAGATGAAAGCACTAGAATGAACGAAGAAACGAAGCAGGAGGAAAGAACATAAAGGAGAAAAAGGGAAGCACAGATTGGAGAAATAAAGCAATAGATAAGCAGAACATTAAAAGGAAAGACAGGAGGAAAAGGACAAGGAGTGAAGGAAGGACGAAAAGAGGAAACGGAATTAACAAATGTGTAGCAGGAATGTTTGAAGAAAGAAAGGAAGTAATGAGACACATAGTGATGAGAAGAATAGAAGGCTGAAAGAAGAAAAATGACGGACAGGAGATAATGAAAGAGAAAAGAGGAAAGAAAATGACTGGAAAGTGGAAAGAATGGGCAAAAGAGAACAAGGCAATGGCATCAAAGCAAGAAAAAAGTAAGTAGAAAGTTGAAAATAAAAAAAAGAGAAAATTATGGAAGGAGGAAATTACGAAAATAAGGTAAAAGATAAGAAGGTACAAAGAACCCTGTGGAGGAAAAGCAACGCCAGTAGAGGAGGAAGGAAATGGGTGAAAAAGAAGAGATAGAAAGGAGTGACTAAAGTAAGAAATGAGAAAAAGAAAGGAAAGTTGGAAGGATGCAACTGAAGGAAGGAATAAAACTTGTTCTCTGGAAGAAGCAGCTGATAGTTCATGTGTGATTTGAGCCCTGGAGGAAATGGCTGAGCCCCGGCTTGGGGTTTATTCAGACTCGTCCGTAAAAAGTCTGCAGTAAAAAGAATGAAATTATTGAATAATTGAATGGAGAAACAAACACACTTTCAGTGTTTAAGTGCACAGTATTCTAGCTAGTGTTAATGTTATTGTGTGTAACGGAAAACGGTCAGTGACGCTGCGTGCTCAGAGGGTGTGTGTTTTCAGGGACGAGGCTTTATTTCGAGGCTCAGCTCCTGAGGTTCCTGCAGAGGTTCCTTGTGTTTCCTGCTGATTAAAAAAAAAACAACAACTTTTATTTATTTACCAAATGCATTTTTATACGCTGCTTCTCTAATCAAACAAGATGACCTTTTCAGTAATGTTTAGATATTTCTGCCCCCCCAACGTCCCCTCCCCGTCCCCATCCCTGTTCCCGTGTGTCCCTCTTCCTGCGTCTCCTTCACCCCTGTTTCGAAGATAAAAGTGGTTCAGTCCTGTAATGGAGGCTGATGATGCGGTGTGGATGTTGCTGGACCAGAGACCGGCTGTGTGTTCCGTCACTGTATAGCCATATGTGCATGTGCGCGCACACACACACACACACACACACACACACACACACACATATATATATATGCACACATGCTCATTCTCCATCAATGTTGAAGTACACACATACACACGATATTCCTGGACTATTCCCCCCCCCCCCACCCCCCACCCCCCAAATGTCAGTGTTTTCGGTTTACGTCCCGCTTCACATCTGTGTGATCTGCCAAATGGAATGGTGTGATTAAAAGGAGTGAAACCATAGTGCTGTACACACAAGGCCCCTCCATTTCATTATCATTGAAACACATGGAGCATTTAAGGCTTATATCCATCCATCATCCTGCTCGCCTCCGCATTTCCACACCGTAGAGACACCACAAAGACGCCATGTTCCCAAAAACCCCGACTCCCGCCGTGTTCTCCATCCTGTAGAGCTTCGCCCTTCGCGTCACACACCACCACCAAACTGAAGGCCTCATATTTTCATCCCAATCTATAGTGTTTAAGGTGTGTCAGTCTTTTTACGCTTTCCTTTTCCATACATCACCCCGTTCCCTCCCACCCTCGCCGGTCCTGTCGCGCCACTTCGACCGTATCTGTCGCTCCCTGCACTCTGACCTCTGACCCTCTGGGACGCTTTTGCAGGGAACGTGAAGCAGCTGCTGGTGTGGATTCGGGAGAACCTGCTGAAGGAGAGGCCCGAGTTCTTTGTTCAGGGAGATTCTGTGTAAGTACACACACACACACACACACACACACCACACACCACACACAAGGAAGTGAAAGAACAAGGCAACGTCCATATTGCTTTTGCTGAACAGTGGATAAAGGAATATCAAATATGCATTTAATGACAATTCTCAATTTTAAAACATTGCATTAATGATATATTAAGGTTATACATGTTTTATAGAATATTTCAAATCATGAACTATTACAGATAATATTTTTGACAATAATAGTCATTTCTCAGTTGTTTTGCATGATGAATGCTTTTTCACATACCGCAATATAGTTTATTTATATTTTCTCATAATGTATAAAACCGTCTATCATGTTCAAGTTAATATTTAATCTTTTATACAGCGTTACATACACAAGCCAAATTTTCCAAATCTCAACACTTGTACTGTTATGATTAATAATAATCATCAATACAGACACTGTAACTGCAGCACAATGTCAAGTTCTAATCATACACCTAACGATGTTTGTTAAATGTGTTCGATTCTGTTTAAAGCTTTAATATATTTATGAATTCAGATTCAGCTCTACTTGTTTAGTTTATATCTTTAAAACATTTTTCTTCATATGTTTAATTAAACGGCTGAATTGTGTTGCTTGAAGAGAGAAAATCGGCTCGGGATACAATTTTACACTGCGAGTGTTAAACTATAATAACACGACGGTGCATTCTGCCCTGTGCAGCGGTGAGCGTGTGGGATTCTGTCCCAGTGTGTGAATTATTTCTGTATAAACACTGTCCAGTTCTTTATCGCCTCTGATGTACTGTGGGTAAATTTTAAAAATACCACAAATATTTTAGAGAAATATGAATAAAACTGCATATGAAAGATTACAGCTTCAAATGTATTCACTTTTATGTGCTGCAACCGTATCAAATGGATAATTAAGTGTTGATTTTATTTTTTTTTTATTGTTTTTCTTAAGGAATTTCAAATATACAGTATACAAGTCTATTTTAAACTGTGTATACAGTTCTATTGAAAACCGTAATATCAAAGGAAGGAAGAACAACGCTAAGCTGTTAGCCTCCCCCCCATCCCCCCCTTTATCTTTTTATTGACGCTTTCTTATAAATTGTCATGAGCTGCTTTATGCACGATGCTGCTGTTATCAGTGTGAGTCACATCGCGTAAACCAGCACCTGTGTTTTCTCTTACACAAACAGGAGACCTGGTATTCTCGTATTGATCAACGATGCAGACTGGGAACTGATGGTGAGCTGTGTGTGTGTGTGTGTGTGTGTGTGTGTGTGTGTGTGCACTCCTGCCTTCATGATCCGATCAGTCCACTTCCTCGGTTTTAATGACTTGCTCATTTCTTTGGGCTGCGTGTCAGTTCCTTTCTCTATCCGTCTGATGTGCAGGATGGCCGCTGCGGGTCAGTCGCTCAGAAAAACCCGCATATCGGCATCTATTTGTAATTTACACAAACACGGTCAATGAGGGAAAAGTCAATGTCTGGACAGCTGTCGATGACGGTCTAAAGCCCACAAATCAGCCACTGATTTAACGTTCAGTACCGGGTCACTCCTTTTTACAGCTTCAACATAAATCTCATTAGTAATAGCTTTTAGCTCGTCCCCTCGTCCCGTGCGGCCGCTAATAAACATCGAACAAGCGCTGTCCTTTTTAAGGCCCTTTTGCAGAAATATTCGGCACGGATCATTAAAGCTGATGGTGGTGTTTTGTGTCTGTGGTTTTTTTTTTTTTTTGTCAGTAAATAACTAGAAATCATTAGTGTATAATACTGTGTGTGCGCACGTGTGTGTCTGTCTAGGGTGAGTTGGAGTACCAGCTTCAGGACCAGGACAATGTTGTTTTCATCTCCACACTTCATGGAGGTTAACGGTCTCTAAAACATCACACACAACATACACACACGCTTCATATATCCACGCCTTCAGTCTTGCACTACCCATCCTCCATTCTTAGACCGCTCATCCAATCCATCGAGCCCATCTTGACTTGTTTGGATTTTTTTGGCCCAATTAAACAGCACATCAGTGGAGCGTGGATTGAGAGAGGTTTGTCTCGGCACTGTACCTGCCCCTTGGTTCGATGGACAGGGTCACATCGGGGCACATTCAGAGGTCATCCTGTCTAGCCGACGTCCAGATGGATTCTCCAGAGACGTGCCCCAATCACTCACAATCTCGCTTCATGAAACGGCAACATTTCCATTTTTATTTGTTTGTGTCCGGGCATTTTAGTTTTTCCCTTTTTTTTGAATGAATAAAAAAGATTTTTGTATAATCTTATTTTTCAGATAAAATTTCTATTTGGTAAAATGACTAGTTTTAATAAATGTCTCATTGATTTTGAGGTTTGTGAAAAAGTCAAATATGAAGGCTTAAGTGTAATACGTTTCAGCCGCGTGTCTCATGGTTTCGATTTCTGCCTGGGATTTTCAACATTGCCTTGACATTTTATCCACTTTTTTTTCTTTTCTTTTTTTTAAAGAACATAATGATATGAGTCTCTCCAGTTTCAGGCTGCTTTATTAAATCACTTTTGCCCTCTGTTGCCAGATCAGGAATTTTTCCCCCCTAGACAAATGCGTTATTTTGTTCAACTACACAAGACATTACAAAGTGGCTTTCCCAAAATTTTATATATATAATTTTGGGATTGTTGTCCATTTTTGGTCCCATTAAAATGTTTACATTTTTAAATGTTTTGTTTAATAAATAGAAAATCCATTATGAAAAGTATAGGTTTTTGTATGTGTGTGTCTGTGTGTAATAATAGTAGAAACATTTTATGAACCCTTTTTCATATATATATATATATATATATATATATATATATATATATATATATAAGAGAGAGAGAGCCAAAAAGTATATACATACTTCAGGAAATAGAAAAACTTGAATAAATATTTTAATACTAAATTTAATACCAAAATGCTATATGCTATATATTGATGTATTGAATAATATGACTGCTTATTATTATTATTATTATATTAATATATACAGCATAATATTTTTCTTTTATTTATTGTATTATTTAATATAGGTCATCTGTTGTGTATGTTGATTTCTAGAGAGCTCGGTTTCAAATCTTTCTATTCTGTTTTTATTCCTTCGTTGGATTATATAGTTTTAATCCAGTTTTTTATACCTTCATTCAGAGAGCTTTAAAGGTTTTTTTTTTTTTAGTTTGGAGTGTGGCAGGCATGATTTACATCTCCACATCCTACAGAAACAATAGCAGTAAACAGTGCATGGTCTTTTTTGTTGCAGATTGATTTTGATCCTACTTTAAGAACCATTTCCTGATCCTGGGGTCCCCTGGAATATTCATTAGGGGCGAACCCACGGGATCCACTGAAGAGTCGATTTGCAACGGAAAACTGTATGATAATAGTGTAGCCTAACTATAATACAAATGCTAATGAGCTAGAGGGAGAGAGAAACACCCCAGTGTCACTGTTTGAGTTGTGTGTGTGTGTGTGTGTGCGTGCGTGCAGGCAGATGAAGAGAGTAAACATTGTTCTCCTGCAGCGTGACCTGTCAGGGAGGTCAGGAGTTAAGATGGCGGCTGATTATAAAAGCCAGTTGCTTTTTATGACTTTTCTGCACAAGATTTTAAAAGTAAAAAGTTGCATTTTAGTTATTTCAGGAGTTTTCTTTTAGACCAAAGTATTCTAACTCAAAAATGAACCTGCTTTAATATGATATAAAATAAGTCCATTGTGAACATTGTCAAGCTCTGCTGAATTATGAGGACAGGGGATATTGTTAAAATTTATCTACACACAACTTTTATTCATTATACCATATACCATTATTCACTGGCTAAAATAGCAGCCTGGACGTCACGTCACTTGGTCACCTACAGTATACGTGAAATTAATGTCAACCTGTTCTGCTCTTGTTTGAGCCTCTTATGCTTCTCAGTAAGCTTTCATTGACTTTTTAGACTACCACATGGTCCTGTCATGTACACATCTCTCTCTAGCTATTAGTGGATAACCTAATGTGAACCACTCATTCCCACACAGCTGAGCATATAGAACTAAAACGTTCTAGTCATGCAGGAGGCTGAATGGCGTAGGTGACCCACTAGGCTATAACATCAAATGTGCATACAACCACTACGGGTTTTGTCAAATAATATCCAAAAACATTAAGGGTTAGAAAAACAAAGCCAACGCTCCATGACATGTTAAAATGTCTCAGGTTGATACACAGTAAACAACTTTTGCAACTGGTATGTCAATTTGAATCTAAATGGTATTTTAGTAAATGAAAAATAAAAACTTAAGGTTTATGTTTATGAATAATAAGCTTTAATGTCTCCAAGAAGAGTGATGGTAGTGTATACACATGCTTAATGTAAATGTAAAATGCTTAATGCAAAAATGAGAACTATTGAAGTACATGCAGCGTTTATAGCCTAAATAAAGTAATAATAATAATATTTTACAAAACGTTAATTAAACAGATACTGTGTGTAAGATTTGTGCTCCAGCCCAAATTAATAATGGTGAAAATTAATAAGAAATATATGTTTGAACAGTAGACCTACACTCTGTTTGGTTTTGCTAGCAACCTAAGAGACTAGAACCCTAAACACATTCTAATTAAAAGCCTTGAGGGGAGATGGCTAATACCTTGTTCATTTAAAAGTGTATTACAGAAAGGTTTATATTTTTCTTCATTTTTAAAGTGAACAGTGTTTTAATTCAGTGTAATAATTTAGTGCGACACTATAAAGGCTAGGTCATGCCTGCAATATATACAGTACACTGCATACAGTAAGGCTGCTCTATATAGGACACTGGACATTCTTCAGCGTGAAAGCTAAACTATAAATAGCCCTCAAGGTGTCTCAGCCTACTTCTCCTCAGTTTTCCTAGGCCATGTTTTGTGGTTCATTTAAAATGTGTGTTAAAGCGATCAAATGCAGGATGGAAGTTAGCTTTAGCATGTTAAGGCGGGAAAAAATATGTCTACTGAGGAGAAAGGAGTCGCGCGTCTGGCGCCAAAATGCAAGAGCAAAATGGCGGGAGAGAGATAACGTCATGAAGCGTGTATATGTGGCTGTGACAGTAAACACGAACATCAGCTAAAGGACACACAAGACGGTGCAATTTCATTTAGATGACATTCTAAACGTTAGGTTTCATGCATTAAGTGTTTTTGTCCTCGCGTGTCGATTGTTTCATGGCGGCCATCCCTGTCAGCCTCAAAGCCTAGGACTGATCTTATCCTCGCTTAGCTCTTACGTGTCATTTTAGGTGCTATACACGCAATTTTAGATTTTTTGTTCTCCTAGGATTAGATTTAGATTTGTCTTTCGTTTTAGATTATTTAAGGGCAGAATAAGGTTCTTGCCATGGACCTTAGAAAACATTACACTTCCCTTATTTTATTTATTTTTCAATAAAGCCATACAAAACGAGTATTAACCTTGTTTTTCATCACAGAAAAGCTTATTCTGTTCATTCGTTTCCTTGTAACTACAGAAAACGTGCAATCACTTGACAGATAAATGTTTGCCTGGTTTGACGAAATTGTGTAAATTAAAAAAAGTGTCTTTATGTATTAAATTATACTTATTTCGTTCTCTCTGTATTTAATGCAGTAATGACTCTTAATCGTGTTTTGAAACGCTATTGTAATTATTTACACTGACTATTAGTTCCCTGACTACAGTTCACCTGTTTACCTGAATTACACCTGATTAACACCTCCGTGAAACTTAAAACAACGGGGAACACACACACACACACACACACACACACACACACACACACACACACTTCTGTAAAAAGAAAATTGTTAGAAATGACAACATGAACTAAGGCTACTAAACAGCAGGTGTTAAACAGGATGCCATTATTTTTACACACTGCTTAGTGCGGCAGTCTTTCCACAGGACACTATGTAGCAATTAAATAGACGCACGTGTACACTTATTTATAGGCTCCTTCGTATGAAGTAATTCCCTCATTTTGTACAATCATATCTTATTATTCATCTTATTTCGTATCAATCAAATCAGTTAGAAACATGAATTTGTTCACATTAAAGAGATTATAATTATTTTAGTATAGTAGATTATATTGTTTGCATTAAACCATATCATGGATTTTGTGTACTATGGTTTTAAAGTGACGACTTTTGCTTACTCCATTTATATTTGTGATACATTTGAGTATAGTTTATATGTATTCAAATTGCCGTACCAGTCTAAATAATATATAAAAAAGTAGTATGGTATACTATTACTATCGTACTGTATTTAAATAGGACGCTACATTTTTATGTAGTGATTATTATGAATATGTTTTTAGCTTAAATAAGTAATTGGGCATAATTGAACCTCAAGTCTTTACGGCTTAACAGCTAATTAAATCATTTCACTGTATATTATACTGTGCATAGTTGTGTATTTGACACAAAAAATGTTTATTTGAATAAAGCACCACCACGTGCACGTTCCTAGGTTAAACTTACACACTAAAGGAGCTAAAGATGCCCCAAGCGACAGGGTAAAGAGTCCTTTATTTCTGAGAGTGTACTGTTTGGTACTGTAGTTACCGAAGACACCCCCCCCCCCCCACACACACACACCTTCATCTCTCTCTCTCTCTCTCTCCTTCTCTGAATTCCAGTGGTCGGTTGTTGAAACGCGTCACAGGGAACTCATTTGCAATGTAATTAGCAGTGTATTGATTTGGAGCGCGTGATGCTGACAGATTATCGGCACGATCAAGCGACTATCTGGGACTGAAGATGAAATCCAGTCAAAATCAGACACTTTCTCTCTGTGATTTTACAGAAGAAGCTGGAGGCCCGAAATTGCGTACTGTTGAATTCACACACACACACATTTTTTTTTTTAAATAGATAATTTCGACATAAGTGTTTTTTTTGTTTCAGATAAAACAACGTAAACAGTAAATGAAAATTGCAATAAATAATCTACTGTATTACTGTACTAAAAAAAAACCATGCACTATAAATGATGTGATGTTTCACCCTGGGTTATATACACACATTTTAATCTTTTCTAACCACTGAGCTAAGTGTTATCTAAATAATAGTTTATCTGATTCCCTAAAAGCAGAGAAGGTTCTTCATACAAACTATAATAATAATAATAATAATAATATTAATAATAATAGTAACAACACACCACTGTTTGGTCTTTTCCACACACCAGGCTTGTACAGTAATTTACCAGTACAGTGGTTAGTCTTTATAGAAGTAAACGACCTTTTTTTTCATATAAGGATTACAACAGATCAAAATTCTGATATTATAGCCACATTTTGCAATCGCGACATTATCATTGTACATAAATACACATTAAATAAATGAAACGAAAGGAATGCATAATAGATTTTTATTTTACATTACCCTAATTAGTTAAATATTTTTAAACAATGCAATTTTACTTCATATACATTTGAATCATCCTCCGAACAGCTTACCTTAATACTGACATTTTATACCACATGTAAAAGTGAAACAGGCCTGCTTTTTAGCGCTCCAGAATAAAGAGGATCATAATGATGGTGACGATGATGATGTAGCTGAATCTCCAGCAACAGATGTCCAGGCACAATTCTTGGGTTGAATTGATAGTTTACAAGAATTGCGTTTGGACAATCAGTCTCTGGGACTCGGATTAAAGCGACGTTTCATACAAAAAGTCTATACAGACAAACACACACTCACACACACACACACGGGCGAGATTCTCCAGTACAGACGCTTACACGAACATAGAGCTTACGTAAATAAATAAATAAATAAATACGCACATGTGAAGTTTTCTCGTCTTTTTCAGGAGTATAATAAACCATTTCTGAAATGTGATTATTGCATGAAACTGGGTCCTCCTTCGATTTGAGTGAATTCTGTTTTTAAAAAGTAAATCAGAATTTGCAGCGAGCACAAAGCAGTAAAGCGCAATAAAAGATCAGTTACTTGTTTAGTAATTATCTATTACATTTGAAAATCCGTATTCTGAGATTCTTAGAGACATTCTAAGAGAAAGTTAACGTTCCTAAAGGATGCTGCACTTCTCTGAAAACAGAACAGGCCTGTTGCACACACACACACACACGCACACACACACTGTCCCGCTCAGAGGTAGGTCTAAAAAATCCCGAAACGCGGCACAAAGCGCTGGGAAAAATGGTGCAAACTTTGGTGTAAGTTGTACACAGCCCTTTTTTTCTTGTTCTCTCTCTCTCTCTTTTTGAATCTTCTGCACATTTCCCTATGCAGCACTTTTTTGCACAGCTGCAGGAATCACACATGCACTTTATTAAGATCAAACACATCAATCGAGGTCCTTGTAAGCTTTTCTCCCTTTTGCAGAAGTCCTGATGTGTGTGGCGCGTGCGTGCAGCGCCTCGCCATTTCTGCACCTGTAAAAAGGTCGCACAGTCGCGCGCTTCCACACGGCGTCAGAGGAAGAGGAGGAGGAGGAGGAGGAGGTTCGTCTTCTTCTCCTTCTTCTGTGTTCTACACCAACAAACTGCTGCGCAAAAATCCCTTACGCGCCGCTCGTACCTCCTGTTTAGTGATGAAAAGGCCGCGTGAGCTCTCTCTCTCACTCACACACACACACACACACACACACACACTCACTCACACACACACTGGAGTCCGTCCGCTAGTTGTGTTCCAGGAGCTCGCGCGCTGTCCGTTATCCTCGCGCTCCGGCGAAAATGGCAAAAGAAGCGAAATCGCGAGCATCAACAGCAGCAGCAGCGGGGGGAGGAGGGAGAGGGGGGGAGGAGGCAGGGGGGGGGGTACGGCGAGGGAGGGCGGGGGCCCTTTTGGGCAGGTCGAAATGCACGCGCACGCACACTCACACTTACGCATGCACACACACACACACACACACGCGCGCGCGCGCACCCCTTAACAAAACGCCTCGATGGGACGAGCTCTCCTGCGTGCATCCGCTTCTTTTTCTTCTTCTTCTTCATCCTCCTCTTGTTCTCCTTCCTCTCTTCAGTCCCGCACTCAGAGCAGCAGCGGCGCGTGTTTTTGCGCCACGGTGCACCGCAGAGCGCGCGCCGATCAGCGCGCGGTACCGGATTTGAATAAGACGCCGCGCGCGCTGTGATGAATGTCTATTGTGCTGCGCGAGTCATGAATCTCCACCGTCTCCCGCGAGCGAGTCTTAAAGACACAACGGCACCGTTCTCCTCCTCCCCGCCCCAAACGCACCGATTACAATCACAACACTGTTGTACATCAACACTGCCTTTCTTCTGCTTCATTTCTCTCTTTTTTTTTTTCTTTCCCTTTTCGGACAGTCGGTGCCAGGCTGTATCCCGGGACTGACATCTGACGCGCGCGCTGCCGGTTATTTCAGAATAATTTATCCGTCCATTAAATCAAGGCTCAGGAGAAGTGACCAGTGTGAGAACTGGAATATATATGTTCATGTGTTTCAATTCCACCGGCTTCTCTGTGTTTATACCGGGCAAAAAGTCTCAAACAACTCCCTGATATTTCAATTTAATTCATCTTATATCAAATATCTACAACTGACCAGAGCTGAACTTTTCAGTTTTCTTTTTTTTGTCAGCTTTTGGGATAAAAAGTCATTATAAAAGTCATGTTCTGTCTGTTTGAGAAGGACACATTGTTATTTTTAATCATAGTAAATTTACCAAACGCTATGGATTAAACACAGTGAGTCATTTGCAATAAAACGTCAAGATATTAATTCTTTCTTTTATACAATAAATACAATCAAACTTTATTACATCCTTCTTATTAGAGTGCTTTAATTTTAACATCTGTTAAATTATAGACTGGAAGACAAACCACACTGAGACACCATGTGCTTTTTATATTATATAATTTTGAACACACACATTATTATTTTCATTATAATTATTATAATAATTATTATTATTACTATTATTATTATTATTATTATTATTATTATTGCTATTAAGTCGCACTTGTTTAGGTAATAATTTGTACATTTCTCAGTAAATCCTGGAAATGATTGAAGCATGCTGTCTCTCTATTTGAAATCCTTACTTTAAAACATTTTTTTCCTTTTCTTTTATATAATGTCTTTTATATAATGTGTACAGCTTGTAAGAGGAATCAGGCTGTGAATGACTAGAATCATTTTAATAAATATTCATCTCTAACAAACAGAACACTGGAACATATTGATGAAAATGTGTTCTGGTATTTTAGAGAAATAGAATATTAGACATTTAGTTTTCTAGGGTTTTTAGATGATTTATTGCACATCTTTTTTTAATGGATTTAGAATTACAGCAGCACTCTTGGTATTTGCGACACTTAATTATTTCCGTGAGTGACACTAAAATTAAACGATTCACTAAAACACTGTGTATCCCATTATTTCCGAAGTAATAACACACAGGTAGGCTGTTTTATGACTCCACTGTAAACGAAACAAACGCTTAAGTCAATCTGCGAAACACAAAACGACTAAGAACAAATTCAGGCCTTTACGGTCGCTCCTCCTCTCTTAATAAACGATTGGCTAAAACGGGCTTTCTTGGCCCCGCCCCTTCATCTAAAACTCAGATTAGTAAATACCCTGATCAGTGTCTAAGCAGAGCTGCTGTGTTCATTATACGGTGGCATTTTGATAATAAACAGTAGACGCATTGTATTATCATTATTTAAGTCATATAATAAATATTTGTGTTAAAAAGTGTAAAACATTTGAGAGAGAGAGAAACACAAAGCTGCATTGATTTGATTTGTTTGTCTTATTAACTTTAAGACAGAGAAAAAAGAGGCTGGTGAGGGAACAACTGTTTAGAGCTGCTATAATGTGAATAAGAACAGAAACTAAATCCATCAGGCATCCAATAACATTCACTATAACAATAAATACATTTGCAAATGCATGATGATGTCATTGATAAAGAATTAAACTATAATCATTCATAAATTAAGATATGATATACCTTTAATCATTCCACAGCTGGAAAAAATTCTTGTAAATTGTACATTTATTGGGGATAAAATGTACCACATCTTTTTTCTCTATGTGCCTTTTTCACTGGATCTCAAGTGCAAGAATCTTAAGGGGATCCTTAATTAGGCAAGCTACTCTCTTACAAAGGTCTATATAAAAATAATCCCATAGAGGAGCCAGTTTCCACAACTTATGTTTAAGTTGCTTATGATTGGTATGTTGGGAAACAGTTCTTTACTTAATTGTACCAAAAACTAACTAACTAACTAAAAAAAACACACACACACACACACAAACACACTTTAGGGAAGATTTTTTAAAACTTATTTTAGTGGACTCCCTGATGATCAGAGCACAAACTAACTAGTATAATGTTGAGTTTTTCAAATATAAACTACATCAGGTAAATTCAAAGCATCATATACTGTAAGAGAGTTTTTTTATTCCTAAACTTTTTACCTGTAGAAAACCTAAAACCTAAAACTCATCCTGAACAGCAGCCAAGATTTTGTCTGAAATTAACTTCTTGTTTGGACTGTTGATCCTGTTTTTACTTTTCTACATTACAGTAAAGCTGCATATAAATTTGCGTTCGCAACTCTTTTCCTGTTAAACCACAGATCATGTTACATAATATTATGTAGTTGTCTAAATAAAACAGTTTTGTCATTCATTATGTAAAAAAAATATCTTTCATTCTGTGAGGACTGTGACATTGATATTGGTTCGTTTTGATCATTCCTTTGTTCATCATTGAGACAGTGCTGGGATGGGAGCTCAAAACATTCTGAGCAGTCACCCAATATGATGTCAATATGATGTCACATCCACATGGCCGCTCACACAGCCAACAGTAAATAAAATATCACTTTACTAGTAGAATTAACTACAGAATTATAGACTAAATTATCACTGTAAAATTCATGCTTTGAGAAACTAAACACATCATAAACTCATTATTGCTTATGTTAGCCAGCTAGATCGCCTGCTGAAGATAGATAGATAGATAGATAGATAGATAGATAGATAGATAGATAGATAGATAGATAGATAGATAGATTACTTTATTAATTCCATAGGGAAATTGTAGAATAAGATGCAAGCAACAAGGTGTAGAAGAATACTAAGGCTAAAATTTTAAATGACATTGCATCATTGTTGCAAAAATAATAAGAATA
This sequence comes from Clarias batrachus, assembly GCA_003987875.1. Classification (NCBI taxonomy): domain Eukaryota; kingdom Metazoa; phylum Chordata; class Actinopteri; order Siluriformes; family Clariidae; genus Clarias; species Clarias batrachus. The sequence goes on along the minus strand of QMIH01001562.1, from coordinate 50,308 downwards.
TATTGTTTCATGTACATTGTTTCATGATGATTGTATATACCGCTGAAAACTTGAGTAACTGTACATAAGGTGCACCAGCAAGTTGCAATATTAATAAAAAGAGAGACATGATCATATCAGCACAATCAGATGGGCAACATAAGAGACTAAGAGAGTTAAGGTGCATTGATGGGATATTAACAGGTTAACATTATGGCTGGTAAATACAGAACAGAACAGAATGTATATTTCCCTATTCATAGTGATGTGAGAGAAGGAGCTCCCTCTCCTAACGTCTAATTGCAGTCAGCAGAAAAGACTTCCTGTAACATTCTTTGCCACAGCAGGGCTGAAGTCTTCTCTTGCTGTAAGTGCTCAGCTGTTTATCCAGTAGGTTGTGGGTGGCTGTGAGGTGTTTGCATGATGGTTAACAGCTGTGTAGCATTCTTCTCTCCAGTGCCAACGCCGTGCCCTCCAGGAAGTGCCGAATATGGAGATAAGCTTTTTGATTTTCTTGATTCGAAACAAGCTTTCATTGAGGCATCCATGTTTATATGGTTGTATCCACCAAGCTCATCTTTAGTGTGAGGTTTTGTAATATAACTGAGTCAGAGACTACTAATTTCTACTAGAATTTCGTAGTGTTTTTTTTTCTCTTTTTTTCGCTGTAATGACAGCATGAGCTCGAGTTGTCTACTCATCAGATTAGGAGAGGCAAGACTTAAGGAAAATCTGAGTTCAGCAGTTAACAAAATCAATCATGCATTTACTTACGTCTAAATACTTTTGGCTTTGTTTTTCCAAATTGTAACTTTTTCGTGTATTTTCATCTTATTTGTTTTGACTGTTTTTACCTTCTAACCGGATCTCAGACAGGTTCCACTCATCATCAAGACCTCCTGCTTTCTCTCGGCTGCTAATAACTGAGGAAGGTGAAGGATAACATCTGCTTCTTCTGAGACACAGAAAGTCAGCTAAACACATTTTAAACAACTGCTGCTCTTGCTGCGTCACAGGGCAGAGGAACACACTTGCTAGGCTGTCTGCCCACTTCCTCATCGACACCTCACAACTGGCCAGTGTCACTGTGATTGACAGGGGAGAGAGTATGCTCCGCCCCCCAGAAGGTTATGAACCCCTGGTAACAGATGACTGTGTAGTCAGGATATGAAACTGTGATCCCTGGACAATGAGACGTATGAAATACAGTGCTTAAGTGTGAAGAAAAATATACAGTACAGTGCTTACGTGTGTGACAAACTAAAGCGTGTTAACTATGATGAAACAAAAAACTCCAAGCTTTTTATAGTTAGATAGTTCTCTCACCCAGTGGTGCTTCCCAAACACACCACCATTTTGTAAATGATGTCATGGGTACACAACCACACAGATTGTCACATGACTGTACCAGGATATTCATTAGATGTCACTTCATGAGTGAAAGTAAAGGATAAAACTGAATAAGGAATTTTGATGGGTGTGTGACACCTGGGTCACCATGGGTTCTTATGGGCTATGTCAGAAGGAAGAAACACACACACACACACACACACACACACACACACACACACACACACACACATGGTAGGCAGTTGTGATGTCCGAGTCCCACTGGGGAAGGCTGGTGTCCAGTCATGCACACAGAGACCGCGGTAGATGGCCGCTCGCCACGGCGCTGAACTCGGCCCCATTCATGGATAAATGTTTAACTCTGGAGCTGAAAGGAGCAGTGGGGGACAGGAGGCCACATCCACAGATCGGGCAATGAAACGGCTTCTCAAACACAATGGGCTCCGGGGATCCTGCCATAAGCCTCCTCTAGATTAAAGCAGCTCAAGTGGGCCACAAGTACTACAGAGCGGCTGATTGGATCAGTGTAGCCGTTTCCACATCTGTGCGCACGCAGGCCGTGCATCATCACCTCCGCAAAAAGAATTTCTACATCATCTACACTATCCCGTGTCGGTAAACACGTCAGAGTCTGAATTAAAATAAAAGACAAACTAAAATAAAAATAGCTCAGGCCAGAGGGTGGACGACACATTTTACTGATTCTCTGAAATATGAGATCGTTACATCTAAGTAATGTTTGTCTAAAATCGACTCGAGATAGTTTTCAATAAAAACCAAAACTCTTCTCACCGAGAGCGTCCTCGCTTTATTTTTCATTTCGCGCCCTCGGCTTTTATTCCGTCAAAGCAGCATTAAGTGCAATCTATAAACAGTGTGGGTATAAAGAGTGAAAACTCCAGCCCGAGGCCGTCTTCCTCATTGATCTGTATCATCATCTCCATGACTTCATGAGAGAATCTGTTACTCTAATAGCTTTTCTTTTTAATAGTTTGTAGCAGGAACCGCTGTCTTAACAACTCAAGCAAACAGATGTGAAATATAATTGGCTGAACCTGCAGAGTCTAAGATTACGCAAGGTCTCGGTACTTTACAGACTTGCTTAGGAATGTCAGCATTCCCAGTGGAAAAATTTGGGAAAAATATCCAGTAGATTGAATGAAAATGCAAGAATCAAATTTATTTAAGTTATGGAAAATATAATTTGATAATCCTTTTATCATAATCCGTTTAATTGTTTTATATACTTGACTACTTCATTTGTTTGTAGTATATTTGTAAACAATTATTTTGCTAGACAGGCATTAAAACATTTAACTAGCGATGCTGAATGCTGTCAACACTTTTATAAAGCGCTGTGTATGTCTGAGCAGGACATGCTGGTTTAAATGGCTAAGATTGAATCTAGTCTCCACTCTGTGCGTGTGGACTTTGCATGTCTACCCATGTGCTCTAGATACAGTCCAAGGAGCCACACTGAAGGCTAAGTGATGTGTTCAATAGTGTGTGTGTGTGTGTGAGCTCCACCATGTTCCCTGCTCTGACTAAATGACTCCAGTCTCGGTCGGGTATCACAACGCAGTATAAGTAGATGAATGAATACTCGAGCAGGTAATAGAAATACAACCTGAATTGCCCAATCTGTGACTGTGTGCACATGTCATACAAAAAAAAAAAGGAAAAAAAAGTGCTTATCCTGCTAGGGTTTGTCCCATAAATATGGTTATTGTGATTTGGCCCGGAACTGATCCTGAATCAGCACTAAAAGTCGGTGGAACTCAATAACTCCCAGTCTGAGGAACTCCTCCGCTCTCTGCTCTCTAGTCCATTTTCCCCGGTCATTCCTTCTGTTTGGAGGGGGGGGGGTGACGGGGGGTTAGGGGGCAAAGGAATTCTTTCGCTGTGGCTGGATGGTTGCCAGGCAACAAGGACCGCAAGAGAACCAGTGATGACTCGTGTTAAAGCTCCTTCTGGGAGAAGCTGGGTGTTCCTAATGTGGGTCATGGAAGAAGCGAGATGTGCTGCTGATCTCATGTGACAAAACAGATTTCCAAAGCTTCTCAAAAAAAAAAAGAAAAAAAAAAAGAGTTAGCATAATAATTACTATTGTGAATGTCTAACCACGCAGGAGTAAGTGAGCACTGTAACCAAAGAACTAAATCATTTCAGCTTGCTGTGTTTATTATGTATATTGTGTTTGACCCTGAAAGGATTCGTTAAAGTTTCACACAATCAAGAGACTCATGGGCATCTTGCGGGCATGACCTGTCCAGCCTTGATGTTAATAAAATAAGGGACTCTGTAAAATTTTAATTTCTCTCACAGTTCTGAGAGTAAACACTCCCTTTATGTCTCTATATAATCCCCTGCTACACTAATGCACTTTTCCCAGTGTCTCACTAGAGCTTGGACAGCATCAAGGTAGAAGGTAGATTCCTCAGTAATGTTTCCTTCTGGAGCCATGTGCACACTGCCTGCTTCACGTCTGAAACGCCGGCCTCCCAGGAACTCTTTAATGACCCATACATGTGGAAATGGCGTGGAGCAAAGTCAGGAGTTTATGGGAGAAAAAGATGGAACTGGAAAACTAGAAAAAATATTTTATTTCTCATAAATTATTTATTTCTTATAATTTTCTCTTTAAAAAGTTTTCCTACTAAACTTTTTAAACTAAAAAGAATTTTAACCTAAAAAAATCATGAGTTTTTTTTTTTTTTCACACACATTTGCGACTTTTAAGCTTGGAAATTCCCCACGTCCCTTCTAAGTCATATTTTTTCTTAATAACCTACAATGGCCCTAACACACCACCATGCTGTATGTACTGGATTGCAATCATACAATATTTGGCATGATTATTTTTAATATTATTTTCTTAAAGCTAAAAAATGCATTGAATAATAATCGTAAATCAAATCAGAAGTGTGTAACAATTTGCAAAATCCATAGAAAAAAATGCTCAGAATTTTATTTTTATTTTACTGCATACTATAAAGTAATATAAAGTGGTCAATATTACTGTGTTTT
>QMIH01001562.1:34589-45873 GCA_003987875.1 Clarias batrachus | reverse complement strand
TATATATATACTATATATTTTAAGCTTTTCTTTGACTAAAAATGACTAATGAATTTTCTGCAATTTTTTACAATATATCTTTATTAAAATATCTTGTGCTCATTATTTATTTATTTATTTATTTATTTATTTATTTAGATAGTCAAAGATTAGGAGGATTGTTAACCCAGCTATTGACCCACCAAAGAAACCAGGAGCACTTGTAAACATTTTTCCAGGTAATTTGATCTGAGTGCTTCAGTTCTCCATCACTATGGACGCAGCGTTGCAGAGATGCTGATGTCACTCTTGTCACCCGTCAATTCTGCTATAAAGCCTTTCCATAGCACCGATTAATTCTCTATAACAGCAGCTCTGACAGTAGCGCAGGTTTAGATTAATGTGCTGTCTCTAATACTTTATGGTTTCCGTAGTAATGACTCATTCACATGGATTTTAACAAATCACTAATCTTATAAAGTTTCTCTAGGAAGACGCTCTTGTATCTTGAGCGTAAGGAGTCTCCAGTGTGAGTGCTGTGTGACAGTCAGAGGTCAAGCTGGAACTGTAAGCTTTCCAAAATCTTCAGGACGGAGGAGTTTACACTACGTTGTGTTTCCTCAGTGACATGACGAGCTGCGATTTTCATTTGAGAAAAAGAGAAAAAGGCTGATGAAGGTGTGAGTGTTTACAGCTGCTGGATTTTATGAGACAAGAGGAACTACAGTGCTGTTTCAGATTATTGTCCCGCATCAAGCAAAGACAACAACTTTTTTTGGGGCCGAGAAATAAAAAATAAAAACAACAATAAAAAATGTGATTGTGTTTGAAAAGGAATAAATGACATTCTGTTTCATCCATCCGTCTAGCAATGATTTAGATATTTGGAGTGAATCTTGAATCTTGATCTATTTGAATTGATCTTTTATTTATCATTCTCTGTCAATATGAGATTCTGAACTGTTTGAATGCTCACTTAATGACAGAAATAATCATTTGCTTCACAGACCAGCAAAATCTGCTGTTAACGTTGTAGAAAAATACAAAATTCTATTAACTAAATCTATGAATTTCATTTGAAATAATGTCAGCATTTCAGATGCAGCTGGTGCTTGTGTATGGATGAAACCAGCTGATTAAGTTTTCTCGAGCTGGACGGACCGTGGGAGCAGGAGTGACACTCCTATTATCGACGGCTGCATGAGAACGTCTACGCTGATTATTAATGTGTCTGCAAGACGTTGCAGAGTTTCCCAGAGCATCCCTCTGAGGGATTTGGGACTGGCTGAAGAAAAGAGGTGCTGCAGCTGACCACTGGACCATCCTTCTTTGACACGACCCCCCAGACATTGTAGCCGTGGTTTTGGCAGCTATATAACTGAGACCCCCCACTCGGGCTCAGACCCCTCTAAAGTCCCCCCACCTCTGTCCTCCTGTCCTCTCTGCTCCGCACTGAATAAATGTTTGAGTTGGGATGACCGGCTTGTATGCTCTGACTGGGCCGCCACACCCTGCTGCCCTGCTGCTCTGACCTTTGACCCAGCTGTGAAAAGTTACCGATGAGTCACATGAACTCTCTCGAGTGTGGGTGTGCAAGGGTTGCTGGGAAAGTGCCCTCACAGGGCCAGGGCGGTGTCCAAAGAGGAGGGAGCAGGTGCCAAAATGGCAGCCTCTTTGACCCAGCCTGGGTTTCAGCACAGTTCTGGTTCAATTGTGTGACGGGGGCCAAGTGAAATTGGTTTAACTGGTTGTCAGCTGTATATCTCTTTATCTCCAGCGTTTTCTTCCCAGATTCAGACCATGCCGTGCTTTTCCTCTTTCCTTTGTTCCTTCCTAGTGTCTCAGCATTCTTTAGTGTTCAAGTCTTCAATAGTGCCGATGTCTGCTGGTCAATTCCGCTCAGCCTCCTGAGTGGACAGCTGGTGATAAATGCGAGACTGAATCAATGTAGAGATTTTGCGAGCGCTCTGGGTGACGTAAAGACGCGCCAGCACTTTTGCATCTCTGTGACAGAGTCGCATTCTGCCCTGATGATAAACTGACTGGAAATTAAACTAGAAGAGATATTTCTGCCGGTCTGCTAGTTTAATAATCTCAGACTCTTTAATCTCAGAGGATGCTACATGATGTTCAGCTGGTGGCTAAGCCCTGTGCTCGAGCTCAACACCGCCCTCTTGTGTAAATTCTGTGAAAACCACAGGGACAAACTTTATGGAGCTGAAATTTGCAGATTGTTCATGTAAACCTACAAGCTGTAGAGAAGTTCTCACTGTGTGCAATGTTGCAGCTCCACTCAACCTCATCCATCCATAAAGGGAAGAAAATAAGACGATTGTTTTCTACACTCTCCACTGATGGATGGAAGGTGTGTGGACCGGCACATCTGGCATCAATAAGTGTTTCATGCTTTCATGACTGAAGGAAATAAATTCCAGCTACATTAACAATTCAAAAAGAAGCTTCTGAACTCATGTGTCATGATATTGGTCTGTAATGCATCATTTGAGTTTTTTGTTTGTTTGTTGTTCAGCATTTCAATAAGAATAGTGATCTATTTTTTCATGTCTAAAGCTAACAAATACAAAGGAAATAGTGCCTTAACCAGTGTAACATACTTGACTTCTTGATAGTTTCTTACATTAATAAAGTGCGGTACAGAGTACAGCACAAACGTCATACACTCACCAACGGTTTCCGCTATTTCCTTATGATTTGTTCTCTTCATATTGACTCTATTTACATCTAATAACATATTGTACACAACAGAATAATATAGAACTCTGGGGCGGTGTTTTTCTTACATTTTTGTGGGAACTAATTGCATATAGGAGATGAAGTGAGTCATAAAGTGAGCAGGGAACTGGAGAAATGTCAGACCACATATTCTGTATGATCAATCTGAGGAATTGTTTCAGATTAGCATTTAGCATTCTCGCTTACCCGATTACGTCTAATTTCTTAAGAGTTGAAAAAACTTCATTTGCAATCTTACATGTAAATCACAGCTGTGAGGCACACATCCATATAAAATTAACATATATACAAAATTATATATATATTAGGGGGGGTATTCAGTGTATTGCTGGTAATTTAGACTATGAAGCCTGCATGTTGAGTTATTGTTAGAGGACAGTTAATCTGTACTGCTACACAAGCTGCACATTGACTATGTACATCGCTCATCCCAGGGGACTTAGGGCATGAGGAAGGGTACACCCTGGACAGTATGCTAATCCATCACAGGGAACACACCCGCACACATTCACACACTTGGACTGTGGAAGAACATGAAAACTCCACACACACAGACCTGAGTCAGGAATTGAATCCAGACACTCGAGGTGCAAGGCCCCAGTGCTAACCACTACAAATCCGTGCCACCAAATAAATGCAGTGATCAGCCATAACATTAAAACATTAAGCCCAGCATTTTGTGGGTTTTCTTTGTGCACATGTGGCAGTTCTGGGTCCTCATGGTGCGTCTCTGCAGGGGATCTGGGGTTCGCTGTGGTGACTGGCACCAGGACGTTGGCAGCAGGTTGTGGGACGGGGCCTCTGTGGATCGGATATGTTTGTCTGGTCAGATCGATCAGATTGGGATCTGGGGAGCTTGGAGGCCGACTCAGGGGCCGTGGGCTCTGGTGCTTTTCTATTCCGGCCAGTGTTGCCTTTTTTCACCATTTTGTGTTTGAGTGGGATCAGACTGGGCGGACTGGGCTTTGGTCCCAGCAGGAATGGGTGAGCCTCAGGTCCCCGCGCGTTTACTGTGGTATAAATGATAATGTTGTTGCTATTTGGTGTCACACACACACACACACACAAATACACAATGTTAATACGCCATGAAATAGCAAAAATTATTAATACCAAAAAAAAGTTAAAAATGTCAAATTAAATGCAGCCAAAACATTGAACATGATGATTATTGATTAATATTATAAATTCATGTGACTGTTGGTTTTTGAATAAACTGAACTTTAATAATTTATTACAATGAATCTGTGCTGTGAACAAACATAACTTTTTGAAACACTAATAGTTTTGTGAGTGTAAAATGTTTGCGCCCCTAAACGACTTTCCCTTGCTGAGGTGTCACTCTCCGCTCAGTCCTCACCCGGAAGTTGTAATAAACTCACACACGTCGGCTTTTCTTGAAGGAAACCAGAAAAATTTTCGGGTTTTTTCTTCTTTTCAAACCCGTATTATGAAAAATCCCGCCTTCTGTGTTACTATTGGCTCAAAGTTCATCACAAACAAATACAGACCAATCAGAAGTTGCGCGTGAGGCGCGGCTGCTGAGGGTGCGTCAGAAACCGGAAAGAGCTTCATACTGGAGAAAAGGTCCTGGAGTGGAACCTTCAGGTGGAGGACTAGAGAGAGAACTCACAATCTCCTATTTTGTTTAGGAAAATCCATTTTGCATTGTAATGTTATAAGTGTTACTGAGAGTCACCTTTATTGTGTCTTAACCTTTCTATTTCAGTGTATCAGCAATAGAAATGAGCAAAAGTCTCGGTTCACCATAATTCTGTACGCTCCGCAGCACCATCAAGTGATTAACAGACATCAAGAAAATATGCTGATGGATTTTGAAAGTTGATGGAAAATAACAAGGAGAAACTTGTTGAAAATGCTGATGCAAAAAAAAAATCTTGTACAGGTTACTCCCCCAAAAGGTTGTCACTAAAAATACCTGGAAATGGAATATAATGATAAACAAGCTCAATATCAAACCAGCAGAAACTGGATTTACAATATTCTTAGATTTTTATTCTCGGATGAGATTTTACTCTCACCACCACAATCATATGTCATAAATCTACAGAGAATTTAAGGACGCCGATTATTCTAACCTGCTTGTTTTTGGACTGTGGGAGGAAACTAATCAAGCAGAGAACATGCAAACTACATGCACACAGACCCGAGGTGGGAATCGAACCCTCGACCCTGAAGGTGAAAGGCCACAGAGCTAAGCATTACACCCTCGTGTGACTTGGAACAAGTAAAAAAAATACACATTTTGGGATTTAATGAGTTTTAAAGTTTGCTGATGAGCTCACATTGAGGCCACCAGGTTAATCAGCTGAGGTGGCGCGGTGGTGGTGTGGTGGTTAGCATCAGGTCTGTGTGTGTGGAGTTTGCATGTTCTCTCCATGCTTGGTTGGTTTTCCTCCAGCTTTTCCCATTTCACAGTCCAAAGACATGCAGGTTAGGCTGATTCCCAAAACAGCCAGAGTGTGTTAATGAGCGTGTGTACCCTCGTGCCTTAAGCCTCTTGCGATAGGCTCCGCCCCCGCGACCCTGAACACAGGATAAAGCGTTATTGAGTGTGTGAGTGAGTGAGTATAATTTAGCTGAACATCGCCAACTTTATCCGTATCCATCACTAGACTGAAGGAGGCACGAGCATTCAGTCTCATTCAGTTTCAGACGCACCCCGGGGCAGGAGGCGGGGTTGGTGCGAATACGGGTGGGTTACAGAGCGGTTGAGGTTCGGGGGGAGCTGTGTGTTGGAGCGGAGGATTGCTGACGCGGATCGCCAGAGGCGCGGTGTGTGGACACCTCCAGCACGATGCTGCTCTGGCTTTTGGCTGTCTCCCTGCTTGTCCCCCGGGCAGGAGGGTATTTCTCGGAGGAGAACTACGCGGAGGAGTCGGACATGCAGCCCCCCACCCTGGTCATCGCCATCATCGCGCGGAACGCAGCGCACTCGCTGCCCTACTACCTCGGAGCGCTGGAGAGGCTCAACTACCCCAAAGAGCGAATCTCCATCTGGTGGGAGTCTCTCACACACTCGCACACTCTCACATTCACACACTCACTCTCACATTCACACTGTCTCACTCCTCTCTCACTCCACCTTCACCCAGAACCACAGCGGCCCTGCACGAGCCTCAGCTGGGTGTTTGCTCAGAGCTCCATCATCCCGCGGTCCTCGATACAGTGTTGCTGCACACTCTCTCTCTCTCTCTCTCTCTCACACACACACACACACACACACATGTTTCTACATCAGTGTGACTCTTTGAAGTAAGAAACCAGTGCGTTACATTTAACTTCAAACAGTCACAATAAATGTAGAAATATTTGAATACATAGATGTTTAATGATTCCAACATTTTATAGTCACAGGTTTAGTCACGTGACTGAAGCTCATCACAGTATTACAGTTAGAAGCTGATCTGAGACAGAAAAGAAAGAAACATAAACACTGAGGGATCGTGTACAGAGGAGACGAGACGCAGAACGCTTCACTTTCTAATCCAATCGTGTTCACACACAGCAGTAAAGGAGATGAAGGAGATTTTACACACTTTGCATAAATTTGCTTCGAATGAATCTTCTGCAGTCCCTCCAGGTTTGTTCTTCCTCTCGTCTGCAACATATTTATTTTCTATCTTTACAGTCACAGGAAGGTGAGGGCGCGGGTGGCGCGGGTGGCGGGTTTTTCCCCGCCATGTGTAAAGTCGATTCATGCAGGTTCAAATCCCAGCCAATGCCCAAACCACAGCCACTCGGGGTGCATATCCAGGATTCCCTTCACCATTTCACTGGGAGATTAATTTCCTCAGGCGCACTTACAGTTTTACGTGCGGGGAACGGGAACAGATGGATTGGTATCATTTACCTTCTACATTTATGTTTATGTTTATCTTGAATCCTGTCGGACTTGAGAACAAATTGGACTTGGGAACATGCTTCCAGAACGGAACTCGTATATTTATTTTTATAAAATACTCTTTTTTTTTTCCATTAAAACTCCAAAAATGAGAAAAGTTGCATAATAAACAGTTAAATTTTTACAAAATGATTATGCTTAATATGCTCGTGCTTTCTTGTTGAGTCTGTTTTGTTGTTGATATTTATTGTGACTGATGTTAAACTTTATTTCTAATAAAAATAATTAAGAAAGCAAACAGAATTAAAATATATCATACTGATCCTGTGTCATGTCATATAAATCCCTCATCAGATCGCCCAGCTCTGGTTTTAAAATGTAGAAAAAACGGACCGAACGCGTAACTGCTTTCCATCACATAACACTATCTGTGTGAAAGTGGGAGGGGCTTCCCTAGAGGTGCTGTGGGCGGGACAGGCTTTACTACAGTTAATAAACTTACAAATTGATTTTCTATTACAAAAAGCAGTCCGAGTGCTTCTGGGACTGAATCTCAGGTGTTCTCTCAATAACCCCGCCCTCCTGTGCTGGGTTTTATTATAAATAAACTGTAATAATATAACATCTCTCCTGAATGGTAATCTTTTTTTTTCCTTTCTTACCCACTAGGGCGGCGACAGACCACAACGTTGATAACACCACTGCGATCCTGCGGGAGTGGCTGACCGTCATGCAGCAGTACTATCACTACGTGGAGTGGAGGCCCATGGACAAGCCCACGTGAGACTTCACCATTTTACTGCCATCTGTTTCTCAAATGCAGGGAATTAATTAAATGCAGGCATGTGTGAGTGGGTCAGTGATGTAGGCGTGGTCCCCCCGCTGCCCCGGAGCAGATGTTCACTCGTGGTGTTCTGTGAGCTCAGGAATGAGTGGACAAGCTTTAACCTGCCAGGGTGTGTTCAGTGTGAGCTTGTTCTGCGTGAGCTTGGTGTACGTTCATTGGTTAAATCCAAACAGATGAAATGAAAATGTGGAACTGGATTGAGTTCTACATGAGAGTAATGATTTTATCATCTGCCAGTTTGTGCTGCTGCACGAGCCGCTGTTTCACACAATCATCATATTGAAGAGTAAAAGCATTTCTGTTTCCTTAAAGGACTACATCCTGAAATTACTACAGCTGATGTGTTGGAGAGGAACATATTAATAATGTTAATAAAACTTTCTATTATACAAAGTTTTTACTAGATGAGTACAAGATGTAGGCGGCACGGTGGTGTAGTGGTTAGCTCTGTCGCCTTGCACCTCCAGGGTCCAGGTTCGATTCCCGTCTCGGTGTGCGTGTGGAGTTTGCATGTTCTCCCTGTGCTTGGTGAGTTCCCTCCGGTACTCCGGTTTCCTCCCACAATCCAAAGACATGTAGGTTAATTGATGTTCCTAAATTGCCAGTAGTGTGTGTGTGTGTCCTGTGATGGATTGGCACCCTGTCCAGGGTGTGCCCCGCCTTGTACCCTAAATCTCCTGGGATAGGCTCCGCCCCTGTGAATACAGGATAAAGCTGTATAGAGGATGAGTTAGAGTGAGAATACAAGATGTTGTTCATCTGAGGTCATATTTGCCTATTACTGTACAAATACAGTGGAGCCTTGGATTACGAGCATAATTTGCTCCGCAAGCGGGATCATGTTCCAAAACACTCGTAAACCAAATCAAATCTTCCCATAACAAATAATGAAAACTCAAATAATTCATTCCACAGCCCCAAAAAAATAAATACAGAAAAATAATTAATACAATATATAAAGTAAAAATAAAACAAATTAACCTGCACTTTACAGATAAGTGTTTCCGTTTGTGCGTGCAGACGCCGTGTATTTGTGTGTGTATGTGTGTGTGTGTGTGTGTGTGTGTGTGTGTGTGTATGTGTTTGGAATTAGCCTCGTCCAGATTAACAGAATCACTGCTGTAAAGTAAAAAAAACAAATGAACCAGCACCTTACCTTTGAAAAGAACCACGACAGAGCAGAGTTTCTGTGTAGAGCAGAGTGTCTGTGTGAAGCCGGGAGGGGGGGGGGTGTAACGGCGAAATGTGTGTGTGTATGTCGGTGTCAAAAAAAACTCGGCACTCGTAAACCAAGACATGCTCGTTTTTCAAGTCAGAATTTATTAAAAATCTGTACTCGTCTTGTGGAACATTCATAAACCGAGTTACTCACAATCTGAGGTTCCACTGTACTGTATACATGCACTACTGCCCAAACGTTTTCGATCACTTTCTAACTCCACGGTCGTTCCTGATGTTTATTTCTCACTACACAATGCTGAGGGCTTCCTCTGAACAGTTGATATTGAGATGTATATCTGCTCCTTCTGCTCTGTGAAGCTTCATAACGGCTCTAATCTGAGGTGCTGCTTGAGGTTAATTGGTGATTTCTGAGGCTGGTGACTCTAAATGAACTTCTCCTCTGCAGCAGTAAGGTTTGGTCCCGCTTTCCTGGAAGGTCTTCATGAGAGACAGTTTCATCATGGAGCACGATGGGGTTTACAAACACACTCGACACACAATACTGTTCTTGTAGGAACTGATCCAGAACAGCCGACCTTCATGTCTTATAATAACAGCTGACTGTTAGTGTTACAGAATTAACTTACTCCATGTGTCTTATTTCTTAGTTTTGAAATCCCCAGTGTTGTTGTAGAATGTAGAAAATAAATCACTAAACAAAAACAAAGACATTTGCAAGTAGATCCCAAACTTTTGAGCGGTAGTGTGTGTGTGTGTGTGTGTGTGTGTGTGTATAACTTCACCAAAGCTCGCTGCACTGTGTGTTCTGACTCCTTTCTATCAGAACTAGTTTTTTTTCAGCAGTTTGAGTTACAGTAGCTCTTCTATTGGATCAGACTACACGGGTCATCCTTCACTCCCCACGTGTGTCAGTGACCCCTGACCCCTATCACCCTGTCCTCGGTTCACCGCTTCTCCTTCCTTGGTTGACTTTTCTTAGCTCCTGACTCCTGCAGGCTGGAAACGTTCCACAAGAGCTACAGATTTGGAGACGCTCTGACCCATGACATCATCCATCACATGTCACAGAGCTACTGGAGCTCAAACTGCCGAACACGTGAACGCTGGTCCTAATAGAGATGGCTCAGTACACACAGCGCAGCGCAGGTTCAGTGGCAGAAGGAGGGGGTGGGGGGGTGGGGGGGTGGGGGGGGACCCCAAAAGTGGTCATAATGTTATGGCTGAAACATTTACAAGTATATTTAATAACAGTTACATGTAAGAGGCTGATGGATTCATTATGAATGTTTATGATTTATAAAAGTTTAAAACTATGTGTTTTAAATGATGATCTGTGTTATAGTTATGAAGTTGATTGTAAATGTTCATTAGTGTATTGGTTGTGAGTGAATAATAATGTTCAGTTCAGTACCGTTACTAAACCGTATCCAGAACTGTCGGCTCAGTATCTGTGAAAGTAAACAGCAACAACAAACTCATAAAAAGTCAACAACAATAATAATTCTTATCAAACTATTGCATGTGAGAAAATGAATCAATTTCTTTCAGTTATTTAATGTTTATTTTATATGTAATATAATATCTGAATAGACATATTAGAAGCTGAATTAACACTCCTGTGTAATAAACATCGTTGTTTATTTATCGGTTAGCAGTTAGAGCGTGGTGTGTGTTTTCCTCGTCCAGTCCCGGTGTGTGCAGTGGACGCGTGTTGGCGGCGTTCTGAGGGTTTTTCTCTCGGTGTGCAGGTCGTACGCGGGCGAGTTGGGGCCTAAACACTGGAGTAACGGCCGCTACGAGCACGTCATGAGGCTCAAACAGGCGGCGCTGAACTTCGCCAAGAAACGCTGGGCCGATTATATCCTGGTAGGGTCACGCTAGTGATCTGTGAGAGCGCTCTCTCTCCTTCACACACACACACACACACACACACACACACACACACTGTTCGTCTTCATGTCCTATAACCTCAGATTTTTCTTTCACATCTGCCCAGATGCCTGTGTTGTTGGGTAACTTTAAGTGTGTGTGTGTGTGTGTGTGTGTGTGTGTGTGTGTGTGCGTTTGTGTTGTGGTCTGTAGTTTGCAGATACAGACAACATCCTGACCAACCCAGACACTCTGAACCTCCTCATGGCTGAGAATAAGTCTGTGATCGCCCCCATGCTGGATTCCCAGTCGGCCTACTCCAACTACTGGTGCGGCATCACGCCTCAGGTACGGACTGCTCGGGGCGGCACGGGGCGGCACGGTGTGTGTTCAGCACTATCACACACCACTGATGCGCTCTGATTGGTCAGAAGGTGCTGGTTAATCCTCTGTAACAGCAGCTCTGACAGTAATGCAGGTTTATATTAATGCGCTCACTCTGTGTTCTTTTGTTACCATAGTAACAGCTCATCTTTGTAACTTATAAAAAGAGAATAAGTGATTGTGTGACGTCAGTGTAAGGAGTCTCCAGAGCGAGCGCTGTGTAACAGCCAGAGATGAAGTTCACACTGCTTGGTGGTTTCTCAGTCACATGACCAGCTGTGATTCGTTCTCATTGACATGAAGAGAAAGAAATAAGAGTGACTCTAGAGAGTGTCTAGGATGTGTGTAGATTCACATCCTCCACATTCACATGTGCAGTCCGTCTCCCTCACTGTGTTAATGAT
>QMIH01001562.1:27089-29589 GCA_003987875.1 Clarias batrachus | reverse complement strand
TTAATTTCCTAAAATCAGAGAAGGGTAAAAGGGTGAAATGTACTTTGTAGGCAACTTTATGAATATTCATGAGCTCAGAAACAAATAGATTCTGAACGTTCGGTCTGTGTCGAATCCAAATCCGCAGGCTGTGTGTGTTCTCCTGTTTTTTTTTTAACCCAGGGCCGTCCTGATCATTTAGCATTGTTAGGTATTTGTAATGTTTATTGTTTATTTTTTATCTAAAAAGTCCAAAAAATTTCTTATATAAATAAGTTTGTTTAAAACATTGTCTAATTTACAACGACCAAACGCCAGGCAATAAAAACAGCTACTTTGCACATGTCACGCTGAAGACAATCAGAGACAGAATACAGTGTGTGTGTGTGTGTGTGTGTGTGTGTGTTGTGTGTGCATATAAATCAGAGGCAATTATTTTCTATTTTTCTGTATATTTTCCACTTGGTTTGGTTTGTCTGATCATCATCATTCTTATGAGTTGTCTTATTTATTTCCTGAACCTTTTTAATCATCTGTTACCGCTGATAAAGTGCAGGTGATGAAAAGGTGTCATGTGTTAAGATGTTTTTTTTTCTTTACAAAAAAAATAATCACTAAAATAAAGTGTATAATAAAATAACGGGTTGTGTTGTTAACTCATTTAAAAAAAAGTATGATTTTTATAATGTTCACTAGACTTTAGTCTGGAGTTTATTACTGAAATAAACACTAATCAAGTAATGCATTAATGCATATTAAATTATTGAATTTGATTTGTAACTACTGTTAGTACACCTTGTTGATGGGAGAAGAATTGAACTCTTTAATTCGAAGATAAACAGTTTCTCCACTAGAGGGCGCTCTATTTAAACTGTATAAAGACCATCCTGGCAAAATTACTGTTTAGATTCTTAATCAACCGATTTAAAGATTGACACAGACCATACAGTGTTCCCAAAATGTACATCACGTGTAAGAATGTGTGTTGAAGTGAGAAGAAAAAAATGTAATAAAGTCACTGTAGTAAGTACATGGTGTTTAAACACTGAGATAATTGCAGACAGAAGAAGCTCATCCTGTGTACACGCCCATCTTTGGCAGATGCTAATGAGCATTAATGAGTATGCAAATAAAACGATCATGTGACAAAGGGGTCAAAAAAGAAAAAAGATGTCGGAACCCAAACAAGTGAAGATTTTTGATGATGTCAATGCCACAGAAGGGAGGTGCAACTAAATGTACAGGCTGCACAAAATAAATAAATAAATAAATAATTATAGTTAGATGTGCGAGGCCGAGACAATAACGGCATCACTCATCATTCTTATGAATATCTTTCTTATGTATTGTGTACTTGTGTATAGTACGCTTCAGGCTTTAAATATTATTTAAACATTCAACATTAATAATTAGACTTTGCAATTGATCCTAAGTGTACTGTATGCTGTTCTTTATGATTTAAGTTTATTTTCTTGCATCATACTCGATATTTTAGAATTTTAGGAACTAATATTTTTCTCCTCCACAGTTTCTCAGTAGAGAGTTTTTAACATTGAGGAACGGTTTAATTTGTATTTCAAAATATTAGATGTCCATGTAAGTTAAGGGCAGCGGTGTCAGCGGTCTAAGGCACTGAGTTACTGATCGGAAGATCAGTGGTTTGATTCCCAGCTCAGCCAGGGTGCCATTGTTGGGCCCTTGAGCGCGGCCCTTAACCCTAACTGCTCCAGGGGCGCTGTACCACGGCTGACCCTGCGCTCTGACCCCAGTTACACTGGGATATGCGAAGAAGGAATTTCACTGTGCTGTAATGTATATGTGACAAAATAAAGGCTGAACTTAACTTAAAGTGCTTTATATTTAAGTGTTCCTGTGCTACAGTGTTATTTCACTGATTGACCACTAGATGGCACATCACAGGTCTGACTACAGTATGTACTGTACAACAGCTCTTGCTTGAGGACATGGATGGAGTTTAGTGTTAATGATCAGGCTTCGTTAACTCTGCTGTATGAGAGTAGAACACACAGACATTGTGTTTAAGATGAAATAAATCGGTTCTATTTTTAGTCCATGGAGTGTTTTGCTGGGGTCGACTGTGTAATCCTGCAAGTCTTCAAGTGACTTTGAACTATATTAAGACCTGGGACTAGGCGTCTTACATTCCAGGCTACATTCCAGCAGAGGACCCCCATGTCCATGTACATAATTGACACACACACACACACACACACACACACATACACACACACACACACACACACACACGTCAGCACTTCAGAGGGTTTTAATGCTCAGAATCAGAATTGTATATGACTTTATGGTATATTGGTTGTGTTTCAACATTTATTAATGTGATAGACTTTTAAAATCTAATCTAAAAACTTTAAAAATATAATATCATATGATATGATATTATATGATATAATATAAATTTGTGTGTTTGAGTTAAATTCACAGAAACCGAACTATTGAGGAAACACTAAAACATCAAAAACAAAGAAAGAGTTTGGTTTAAAAA
>QMIH01001562.1:13054-25554 GCA_003987875.1 Clarias batrachus | reverse complement strand
CGCCTGATTCTGCAAACATCCTGATATCCTGATTAACTGAGCGAGCTGTGAAATAAAGCTCCAGTTAAAGGACAGCTTTAAGAATTAATTGCATTTAAATCTGTAAAAAATATATTTATTTTTCTTACTGTTACAAATGACCTGTAAAATAACAAGAACATGATAAATACTGTAAATAATGTCTGAAAAAAGGTCTGAAATACTTCAGACTTTTAATGGACACGCCCCCAATGCCGCTTTTCTCCACCCTCATGTACCTGAAAGCCGCCATCTTGTTCACACTGCAGGTGAAACTGGACCAAATCTGATATTTTTTGTTCATATCTTTTGACTCAAATCTGTTTTTATTTTCCCATAAGAGTATGGACAGCATAAATTACATAGAACCTGATCTTTTCTATTCCGATTTCCATATGTGGTTCTAAATCAGATGCAAGTCTGATTTTTTTTTTGGAATGCAACCTCAGTGTGAACAGTCAAACCGGAATTTCTGAAACAATCCACATTTCGCAGAGGTCGTAGTTTTGTGCTGGATAAAATGGAGGTTGTACATTTTTAGTGTGAATCAAGGTGAGGAGTAAATCTTTGATAATCCGGTCAGTAGGTAAATATTGCCAATGTAAACTCTTGCTGGAATAAATTACCGCTCCATATGGAGGTAACATTTGGTTGAGGTGAAGAAGAGTTTCCAGGAAGAAAATTTAGCTTCAGTTCTTATGGATCAGTAAATTCCACAACAACATCTATCATTCAGACTTTCAGCTCCTGGGTTTCTGTTCACTAGCATGTTTAAGTCATCAAGTTGTCCAGTGGTTAATGACACTAACCCTGGGTCTCAGAGTAGGTCTGTACGGTCCTCAGTACTGAGGAGAGTCACAGAAGCACTTTCCACAACAACACACACATCTCTAACGCGAGCTACAAAGCTAACTACTTTCTAACTCAAGGCTGAATGCCAAAAACCCCTTTAATCCCTGAACCCTGCCACTACTTGCTGTCTGAAGCAAGGGGTTGTATACCCTACCCTGACAATTACACTAACTGTCACTTGCTAACTAAGTTGCCAAAATCGCCAGTCGTGGTTAGTTAGTTCCACCAGGGTGAGAAGGATATGTGTGGGCGGAGCAAAATTACTAGTTAAATAAAACATCTGTTGATAATAAATGTTGTTTGTCGAGCTGTTGTCTACAGTATATCACACTCAAGGTCGAGCATGGCTGTAACATCTTCAGTACTCAGGCTGTGCTCTTGTGCCTACGGCCGCATCACAGCCATGCTGATATTCAGCACAACAGCACAACCTTGAGTGTGATATTACTAAATTAACAAACAAACAGACGGAATGTAAATAAAATATGATTGGTTGGTTTGTTTGTGTGTTCGATCGAATTAGCATGGATTAGACTGGATGCTTAAAATATAGTTCAATATATATATTTACATACCTATGAATATAGTTAAATTAGATTTATAGTTAATGAGTTAACCATCAAATAGAAATATTATGTAGAAATAGTAAAAAGGTTAAAGCTAAAAATAATCTGTCTAAACAAAATGAATCAGGTTAAACTTCAGGCAGATATCTACTACAAGTACTACGATAAGTACTACAAAAGTAATCAATTAATTAAAAGTAAAAATTCTGTCCAAACAGTTTTGTGTGAAGCTGCGACTAAATCTGGCTGGACAGACAGACAGTCAGACAGAGAGATTTTCTGAGACTGGTTTCTGGTCCAGTCTCAATGTATGAAACGTAAAGATGTTCTGTGTTCTGACCCATGCACAGACAAAACCTTTCTTTTATTTATATACGTGTGTGTGTGTGTGTGTGTGTGTGTGTGTGTGTGTGTGTGTGTGTGTGTGTGTGTGTGCCCTGTGATGGATTGGCACACGGTCCAGGGTGTACCCCGCCTTGTGCCCTAAGTCTCCTGGGAGACGCTCCAGGCCCGCGGGACTCTGAATACAGGATTAAGCGGTATAGATGAATGAGTGTGTGAGGTGTGTGAGTGAGGTGTGTGTGTGTGGAAACGTGGTAGAAGTTGTAAGATGATTTGTTACATGGGCTTTATATACAGTATATAAGTGTTCATTTCGAAGAAGATTACAAACTCACTAAAATCTGACTCCAGCTCAGCTGTGTTTCAGTAAGTCTAGGGCCCTTGATGATTCTCACTTTAGGTGCTGGAGGTCTAGGGAACTTGATGTTGGATTGAGACACACCCCGCGCCTCGCTGGCTGTGTAGTTCACTGCCACTTTTCATGAACCTTGCTTAGCCTGGTTCACCACTCACTCAAACACACACACACACTCACTCACACACACATACACACTATATGTATTGACTGTCTGTTCGCCAGCAGCTGTTTGAGATCTGAACATTTTGTAGCAGTGAGGAGGATCTGGAGGAGTAAAGCCCTCAGCACGGTCAGCTCGCTTCGTGTGTGTGTGTGTGTGTGTGTGTTACTTTTCGGTCAGCACGTGCAGTGTTGTGTGTAAAGAAGCATGCATGTTGTTTATGGAGCACTGAAGTGAACCACCAGTGTGTGTGTGTGTGTGTGTGTGTGTGTGTGTTACATGGCGTGACAGTTTCAGAACACACACGCAGAGTGTTTAAGTGGCGCTCAGTGAAGCGCGCGCGCGCTGTTTGGCGGAAACGCGTGACTTTGATCTTTTGCTTTAGTTTAGAGTTGATGACGTCACACGGCGGTGATGTAAGCAGTGTGTGCGGGTACAGTAACTCTGTGTTAGAGCTGCTGATGTGGAGTTTTACCAGCAAGGATACAACAATCCCACTAACATGGAGGCGGGGTGTGTGTGTGTGTGTGTGTGTGTTAAACATGAAGGTGCAGTCTGACATTAGTAAGAGAGCAGAAACATGAAGAGAAAAGTCACTACTAATAATAATCTTTTGGAATTTCTCATTAAACAGTCTTGGAGACCATTGTGAAGTTACACTTTTCATGAATTTGCTGTTTGAATCTACAATCAGTGTTCAAGTCAAAGCGGGACTTTTGACTGTACAGAACACAGTCCTGAGGGTAAACACTCCCTTTATTTCTCTATCTAATCCGCTGATACACTAATGCACTTCTACGAGTGTGTCACTAGAGCCTGGACACCATCAGGGGAGACAGTTCTCTCAGTACGCCGGAGACACGATCATGCAGCCTGCCTAATTCAGGTCTGAAACGCCGGCCTCCCAGGAACTCCTTTAAAGGCCAAACATGTGAAATTGGAGTTTGGAGCGAGTTCAGGACTGTAGGGGGAATGTGGCGATAGCTTCCAGCCGAGTTCCTGTAAAGTGGTGCTGGTGAATGAGTGTGTGTACAGTTCACACACAGACAGATGCGTCTTTTCAGCAAGTTGGCCACCTAGATGTTTTTTTTTTAAAGGATGGAATGTTCCAAGGATGCTGAATGTTTGTACGACCTTCTTTAAAACATTTGCACTGTTCAAATGTTTCACTGCCGTTGTTTTACTGAGTCTCGTCGCTGTACTGTGCGTGAATTTCAATCACTTTTACACCTTAATTCATCAGAGATTTCCTCACAAGTCCCGGTTTGACTTGAACGCTCCGTGTTAAAATCAATCAGCAAGTCCTTGAATATTTGAATGTGTCATGAAGTGTTTAATGTATATCTTTAAGAACATGCTAATCCAAAACTTAAAGCATTTGGTGTGAATCAATCACTAATACTAAAGATTCTGTATGTAAAATCTCTTCTATAACGTAGCTGCACAAAGGATCACACATTTCTTTTTTTTTCCAAACTCTTCCAGTATTTTTCTGGCCTGGAAATTAGCTCCTCCCCTGGCTCCTCCTCTCGTCACAACAGAGGTGCTGAGTCAGGCAACTTTACACTATAATATTTCTGCATGCAGGAACCTTCTTCATTAACTCCGCTTTATTTAAATATCAGTGTGAACGCTCCCGGATGCTCTTCTGAAATCCTCCAGAAGGGGGCAGCACACTCACAAGATTGTTAGAAATATGGCATCTGCAATTAGTGAAACAATAACAAAAACAGAATCTGGTCATTCCAGCAAGCTCTCTTTGAAGCAGGTGTCCATGCGAGCCGTCTCTCTCTCTCTCTCTCTCTCTCTCTCTCTCTCTCTGTGTGCCGAAATCATCTTTGATCAGAGGATCTTTATCATATGATGTGACACGGAGCGCGACAGACATCACACACTCTGTTAAAGGATTCACACAAAGTTTTGTTTGTAAATCTGAGTGGAGTTTGTCAGCGCGGCTCGCCGAGGCGCTGTCGTTCCTCTGAGCTGCTGCTTGCACAGGAATGAGTGTTGCACAGATTCAGTGAAATCTACACACCATCAAATTCATCAGCTTGTTTACTGCAAACTATTTCAGTCGTCATCACAAACATTCAACCGTAACTGTCGCTTTCATTATATAATATTTCGTTATAAAGATGACCGACTCTTTCCTGTGAACGTCTGAGTGTCTTTATTAGCTTCTCAGTCATTTCCTGAGACTTTTGTCTCTCACGTCAGTATCTTCCAGGCTTTGAATTCTATTAATTACTGTGAAGTTTCTGTTTTGTTAATGTTCCCTTTTGACTACACAGTATTTATTTATTAATGTTTTTTTATTGAACTTAAAGCCACTATAGGGTTAAACCTGCAGTTCAGAGGCCGTTGTTAAAGAGGAAAAAATGTGATGTTTTGCAGAATGATGTTGTGCGTCTATTCACAGTTCTTTATGAATGATGTGAATAATTATAGATGTGTTGACCGAGTGTAGTTTGATATTTTCTCGTATTTCACGTCTGGATTTATTACCTATGAGTTTGAAGGTAATGAAGCAGGCACTTTATTACTGTATAAAAGTAAAACAAAAACATTCAGTTTATACTGTATGACTAATTTCAGCTGTTTAGAATACGACTAAACGATTATTAAATCCACTCGGACATGTGAGCTGAAGCAGGTTTAGATTTCTCGAGTTTCTAGCAGTTAAATCACTCGTGCTGTGTGTGGTTACAGGGGTCATGGCCTTCCTGGGGAGTGCGGTGCTCAGGGCGGTGGCGTATCGCAGACCTTTAGGGTCACTGTACAGTCCTGTCGCTCGCTCCTATAGTGTCCAAAGTGAGCACACTACGGAGAAAAGGGTCCCGTATGCCAAGACCCTGAAACAGGAGGACGGACTGAGGGGACCCACCAAGCCCCTCCCCCGCTCGGCGGACGCCGTGGTGATCGGAGGCGGGAGTCTGGGATGTCAGACGCTCTATCACCTGTGTAAGATGGGCATGACCAACGTGGTGCTGCTGGAGAGGGACCGACTCACAGCGGGGACGACGTGGCACACTGCAGGTACAAACAACACTCTTACATTTCTCTTACATTTAAACAAGCAGAACTACAGAAGCCTGAGAGGTCGAGTTCGAGAAATCAAATAAATTCATTGCTGACATTAATAATGGCTTAAAATGTTGGAATTTTATGTTTACAAAATGTATATTATGCAAGTCTGAACTTGAACAGTTAAAGCCAAACTGGATCAGCAGCTCAGTCTGTGGTTACCAGATGTTACCAGGTTTGGAAACACTTTTTCCGGTGTACAAGTGTGTAATAACCTCGTCTGAAGTGTAATGCTCTGGATCAGGTTCTAACACACTTAGGATCTCCATCAGACCAATTCACTTCGGATGAGATTATTATACACTGCACGGCCAAAAAAAATCACCATCTGTATTTAACTGGGCGAATCGTTAAGATACACAATACACGGGTATCGGATAATTGCTGCAGTGATTAATACGGTTCAGCTCCAAACCCTCCAGCACAAGTTATTCAATCCTTTCTTACACAACCGTGTCAGAAGACGTATGAATGAGCATGACAGGAGATCACTTACACACTTGGTGAAATCAAATTAAAAAAAAACTCGCACACAACTGTTTAATAGTAAAAGTCAGAGCATTTCCGTACACACACACACACACACACACACACACACTGTGTGTCCATAAGAAAACCACTCGTTATTGAGACTCATCAGAAAAAAGCCTTCAGTTTGTTAGAGATCATAAAGACTGGACTGGAGTGATGGAGAAAGGTCATGTGACCTGACGAGTCCAGACTGAGTCTGTTCCAGAGTGATGGGCGTGTCAGGGTGAGAAGGGAAGCGCTGTAATGAAGCCATGCTCCCATCATGCATAGTGTCCACTGTACAAGCCTCTGGAGACAGTGTTATGATCTGGGGTCGCTTCAGTCGCTCAGGTCGAGACTCAGCAACGTCATGTGGAGATGAAATGAAGTCACATGACCACCTGAATGTACTGAATCACCAGCACATCACATCACAGGAGTTTCTCTTCCCTGATGGCACGCGCCATATTCCATGATGACGATGCCAGGATTCATCAGACTCAAACTGTTAAAGAGCCGATCAGGAGGCATGAGAGTGCAGACCTTAAATCCACTGAGAATCTTTAGGATGTGCTGAAGAAGCTTTACGCAGCGGGCCGACTCTCACATCTCACATATACTATGAACTCAAAACGTTCAGAGTCTTCATGTGACAGGAAAGTGATCGAAATTCAAGTAGAACGATTATCAGAGTGAGATGAGGGGAGTGGTTTATGTTAGATCAGTGGATCTTGGAGCATTCAGAACATCTACGCAAATGTCCGTCACTTCGGAGTCGCGTGTCGATCGGCTTCATGTAGACGCGATTTAACTGATAAATGACACGAGCCGAGCTGTAATGCTCACATGTGGCCTAAATGAAGCTGGGTGCCAATATTTTAATCTGCACCAACATGGCCAATCTATAGAGTCCAAAGATCTTCAGATGATCTTAAAAATCTTTAACAATAAAACACATTTAATAAATGACACTGCAGCAGTATTTTGCCCTGTAAAGGGGGCGTGTCATGTGTGATGGACAGGAAGCAGCACATCTCGTATTAATGCAGGAACACATAGGAATAAATAGTTTTTTATCAGGAAAATGAAAATGAAAGTTCTGCTAGGAAAAGCTGCTCTGGTTAGAGACATTTTAATAATTAGCTCCGCCCACTAATAGAAACAGACCCCAGTTCAGTACATGTCGTCTCCAAGTTCCATTCCAGGAGTAAGTCCAATTTGTTTTTTTTGTTTGTTTTTTTTTTGGATTTTTCCCCGATTTTCTCCCTAATTTAGTCGTGTCCAATTCCTCCCCGTCACTAGGGGGCTCCACATTAAGGCTACTACTACCACTCAGCCGGGAGGGCCGAAGACTATCACGTGTTTCCTCCGAACCACGTGACGCCAGCCGACCACATCTTTTCGAACTGCTCGCTCGCGCACCGCTGGGGGCGGAGTCACACACTTGGAGGACGGCGCTATCCGCTCCCTCCGTTGCGTGAGCTCACAGACGACCCTGACTGGCTGTAGAGTCGTGATTAATGTGGGAGGAGCACTAAGTACCTCTCATCCCTCCCCTCTGAGAGAGCTCGGCCAATCAGCTCCCACTAGACCTCCGACTGCGAGAGGTTACAGCACCACCCGGGAATCGAACTAGCGATCTCCAGATGATAGGGCGAGCGCTTTTACCACTGCGCCACTCGGAGGCCCGTCCAATTTGTTCTTAAGGCCAAGTGAGTCTTGTACGCCTTTGACACGGTTGACTAAATCTCTGTCCCCTTTCCCCACACTGCCATCATGTGGCCAAAAACCATAATCACATCTAAGGAAATGAATCTCACAGTGAAATGTAACAGTGTTGTCTCTGCGCCTTTAAATCGCGAGGGGAATCCCGGACGCCATTTTGTCTCAGAGCTGTTTTCCCCCTTATTGAACTGTTTTGTTCTCACACACACACACACACACACACACATAAACATGCAGTATACCAGACTTTAGACATTTGATACATTCCACACTGTGAAGTACTGTGTATTGTACAGTACACATGAGCTATGATTGAACCGCGGTCTGTTCATATCTGTGGAAATCGATGTATGTATTTAGTTACAGCAAGACTTGGGCCATAACTCCATAACTCCTCCATGTCTCACTCGTCTCCCGTCTGACTCTCAGGTTTATTGTGGCAGTTGAGGCCGAGTGATACCGAGGTGGAGCTTTTGGCCCACACGAGGAACGTGGTGAGCTCGGAGCTGGAGGAGGAGACGGGTCTGGAGACGGGCTGGATCGAGAACGGAGGACTGTTTATCGCCTCCAACAAGCAGAGACTGGACGAGTACAAACGCCTCATGTCGGTAGGTCAAAATCCTCTGCTTTGTAATAAATTAAAGCCCTTTGAATCTGATCTGTTTGTAAACACTATACAGGTAGACACGTTGGTGTTCTATATTAAATAATAATTGAATGATCTCTGCTCAGGAACTGCAGCCAATCATGCGCATGCTCTCTAGACATTGCGTGTAATAACTCATTTGCATACCAGAACCTGATTGGCTGTTGTATTTTATGATGCAATAACATTACTGTGTCACATGACCCAGACGTCTTAGCAGAGATTACCATTTACTTAATAAAAAGTTTAACACGTAGCATTGATTTGATTTGTTTATGGTTTGTATTCTCTGCGCTCTTCCAGTTGGGGAAGGTGTACGGTATCGAGTCGTACGTGCTCTCGCCTGCAGAGTCCAAAGAGCTCTACCCCCTGATGAACGTGAAGGATCTGTACGGAACCCTCTACGTCCCCAGAGACGGCACTATGGACCCCGCTGGTACCTGTACCACCCTGTCCAGAGCCGCCGCTGCCCGCGGAGCCACGGTACCACACGCGGGCGGGTTCTCTACAGGATAACGCCCAATCTAATCATTTTGTTTTGGTTTGCAGGGTTACAAGTAAAAATCGGTCATTCTGACTATTATACCGTGTACCAATCTGTGCAGTTTAGTCGAGAAAATGTATTTAACTTCGCCTCATTTAGCCGAGAGAGTTTACATCAGGTCGGTGACCTTTAGCTCTCAAACTATACTTTGATTTCAGGAAATTTAACTCCGGAATATCCAGAGAAACGTTTGTCCATAAGTTAAAATAAAATTGTAAAGTATAAAACTGAGGAGCGTCCTGTCTGAGTTTGCTGATTTCTGAACCCAGCCGAATTCACATTTCTGTAAATCATATAAAACATGTTGTTGTTCAACTAAAATATTGAGCTCAGCCCCATAGTTTATTCATTTTCACAACAGCACTTTAAGACATTTTATTTTCGTTATACTGCAAGTCTGCCAGTCATGATAATTTAATTATTAAGTATAGACGCATTATATATATTTTTCTATTTATACGTTTTTTTGTTGTGTGTGTTTTGTGTTTTATTTTTGTTACTGTAGGTCTTGAAGTTAATAATAATGTAGTTATAAGTATATAATAACATAAAAATATAGAAAAGATAAATAATAATAATAATAATAGGTTAAAGACACTGGAGACTCCTACACACAGTACAGGGAACAGATCTGACTCCTCTCTGTAATCCACACTGGACTGGTCACTTAGTGACTCATGTTCCTTGTGATGAAATCGTTCTGCTTCCCGGCTGCAGGTGATCGAGAACTGTCCCGTGACGGGCGTCCGGGTGAGGACGGACCACATGGGGGTGAGGAGAGTGCAGGCGGTGGAAACAGAATTCGGGACCATCGAGACCCCCTGTGTGGTGAACTGCGCAGGTTTCTGTCACACTTCATTGCACTTCATTCAGCCTGCGGGATTCGTTTGAAGTCTTTTAAAGATAAAGTTTCTGAGAGTTCAGCGGTGCAACTAGTAAAATCACTCGCACTGCTTAAATACTACTGAATAAACCTCGGATCATTCATAACACCGCGAATACACACTGTACTGTACAGTTTCACAGGAATATCTCATTCTTCGGTTGCGTGTGAAATGGTTCAGAGCGGTTAGATCGTCTACACACCCCTGTACCAGATGAACTGGTTTTAAAGTATTAAACCTGTATTAAAGGCGGCATTGTGAGATCTCTGATCATCGTGGATGGTTTGTTGGGAAACGTTCTGATGGTCGTTTTTTTCCAGGGCATCATCCGTTATTTTAAAATCAGAGTAAATAAATGAATAAACAAGGTTCAACAGTTTTTATTCGTCACATATACATTACTGCAAAGAAACATTATTTTTTATAACAGTATTTTTTGCAAATACTAGCTTCATGCTATTAGGCTCTGGTCAGAACACAGGGCCAACATCAGAAATACAGCGCCCCCTGGAGCAGACAGGGTTAAAGGCCATGCTCAAGGGCCTCAAAGGAGATGTGGATTGAACCCCCAACCTCCTGATCAGTAACTCTGAGCATTAACACCTTAAATCGCCACTGTGTACTAAACTAAAATTTAGAAGCTATTTCTGTTTACTTTCCTTTTTTCTTTTTTTAAGCCACAAAATGGCATCAAAATAAAAAGCAAATATTTATTTACCGTTCAGTACATCGAAATAGCTTTAAATATCCAGTGGAACCTTGGATTACAAGCAGTATTCATTCCGGAAGCAGGTTAATATTCCAAAACACTCGTAAACCAAATCGCAATTTCCCATAAGAAATAATGAAAAGTCTAATTATTTGTTCCACAGCCCCCAAAAAAACATAAAAATAATAATACAAAATATAAAGTAAAAATAAAACAAATTAACCTGCACTTTACACATACAAACACAAATAAAAGATGTTTTCTGTACACACACACGTGGTCACAGTGTTATAGTAAACTGTACACGCGTGCATGGGTGTTGATTATACCAGTAAGAGACGAGCACTAAGACCCAGCAGGGGAGACGATTACCCACAATTCCGCAGCGCATGTGACGCTCTGTGTTAAAACAAGAATTGCATGCGTGATACATGATGCTCAGTACTCGTTAACCAAGACTTGTTCGTTTTTCAAGTCAAAATTTATTAAAAATCTTTAACTGCGTTATTCGCAGTCCGAGGTTCTACTGTATGTAAAAATGAAAATGTAAAGATTACTACAGATAAATAAATAAATACTTCTAGTTGTTAATTTAAATATTTATTAAGGCATTTTAGGTAAAAAAAAAAAAAAAGTGTTTATTGAAGGAATAAATTGCGTTAGGTTGAGTTGACAGTGAGTTTACACACCCGGAGATTTGTCACTTAGATTTGTGAAAAACAATAATAATAATAATATTTAATATTAACATGCCAATTAAACAACGTTTTCATGTTGATGCATTAAATCCCCAATAAATCCATCTAGATGAGTTTAATGTGGAGTCAGCATCGAGCTCAGAGTGTGTGTGCGCGTGGGTGTGTGCCAGAACCAGCAGGGGGCGCTCTTGGCTTAGCTTACACATTGCAGATGATTTCATGAACACTGGATGGACGTAAGCGCAGGTTCAGAGCTCTGAGAAGGTCGAAGGGCGCGGCTAGAAGTTACATGATGCATCTGATTCACTTCAGATTTACAAATTAAACCAGTTTAAAATGTTTATCTCTGATCGGTCAAGTGTTTGCACTCTTATCGTCCTGCTCATGTCTTAATGAGTCCTTTAATGTAATTAAGTCTGAGAGGAGCGTCTCCTCCATGTCTGCATGTGTAATTAGTCTTATTACATTATAATATAACGTTGTATTATTAATTAATTCTTATTATATGGAGAGTGAAGCTGTGACGGCTGATGAGGGGCACAACAGGATTTTTTTCATTATTAATTAAAATCCACTGCCCTGCTGTAAGGATAATGCTAGCGCTAAATGAATTCACACACTCCGCCGTGTCCAGAAGCCCACGAGCTCAGCCGCGGTTCAGTCTGCGCGTGTCTGGGGAGTGACGTCACATCTTTCTGTGATCACGGACTTCAGCGAATGCTCCGAGACAACAGGATGTAAATGTGCTGAAATGCTTGTGAGATTTGGTAAGGGGTGTGGCCTAATATTCTAATCAGCATGTTTGATTGACAGCTGATTATCTGAGATTGACTGAACACAGATTGACTCGGCAGGAGACCTCGACAGGTTTCGCTTCAGGTGTCGGGTGTGTGTTCTCTGTGCGCGCGCGTGTGTGTGTGTGTGTGTGTGTGTGTGTGTGTGTGTGTGTGGAGTGAGTGCCGGTTAATGACGGGTGTTTTCTCTGCCTCATCAGGTGCGTGGGCCACTAACCTGGGGAAGATGGCCGGTGTGAACGTCCCTCTCGTTGCTATGCATCACGCCTACGTGGTGACGGAGAGGATCGAGGGGATTCAGGTGACGTCATCTGCCCTGTACCTATAACACGCCACACCCCCTCCCATGTGCCCAAAACGTCCACTCTGTACCGCTCACTCTGCAGCTCTGTAACTGCCCCCTCTGTATCAGAAACACGCCCCCTGTACCATCCTGTGTGTATCAGCGCTCTCCTGTGTCCCGTCCCCACACCTGTCCTGTCCTGTCCTGTATCCTGTACCCCCTCATAACATCCCCCGCCTAAATGCCCCTGGAACTCTCCCACCATCACACGTCCCCTGTGATGTTCCTTCATGTCCAGACTCCAGTAAAAGCATCTACACCCCCCCC
>QMIH01001561.1:66443-123257 GCA_003987875.1 Clarias batrachus | reverse complement strand
TTTACTATATTTCCTGTAAAAAAAAAAAGTTCCTGTTAGAAAAGCTATTATAGTGTCTTATACTCCACGCAGCTTCAGCAACTATTCATGTTTTGAGCAATTAGACAGCTTCCAGCACAGAAATATGAATGCCAAGGTAATGAGTTATAGTTGTCTAATGCTGACATCTAGTGGTGCAACCAGTGGTCAGCACTACCTGTGCTGTAAAAGCAGGGACTGGCAGACCTGGCAACYAMCAGTTAACTGGTAACTGTTTACTGGTAACTGTTTTTTTACAACAGTTACTGCAGCTGTATCAGCATGTACACATTTATGCCAGTGGACATTGCATATGTCAGTACTCAAAAAAGGAATGACCCAAGTGACCTCAGGATATCTTAAATAGGTAGATATTTGTTATATACTGTATGTGGCAAAAACTTACTATTATTATATAGTATGGCTGAAAGAATTGGTCAGCACAAAATTACGTAATCCTAAAATTATACACTGCCTGACCAAAACAAACAAACAAACAAAAAAAATCGTCTTTTCAGAGGGGTCAAATTATTAGAAAACTACTGAGATTTGAAATGACTGGAACTAGGTTAAGAACCTTTTAACCTGAAAAGATACATAGTGCTGAACTGTCAACTTTGTGGAAGACATGCTGTCAAAAAAAAGAATCATGAACGGAGCTCACTTAAAAACTTAAGTTGAATTTGAATTGTAAAAAAATCAACAGTAAAAACCATAGCTGTGTTTAATGTATTTTCAAACACACACAATGTCACGGGAACTCACAAGGTTCATAAGAGTGACCATAAGCAAAGCACTTGTTAGTGAGACTAATCAGAATCAGTCTTTTTGCTAGAAACATCAAGATGGAACTTGGGAGCAATAGATAAAGGTAATTTGGTCCCTATCAGCGGATGACCGGAATTTATTGAATAACCGGGTTATCAAATCAATTAACTTTTCTTTCCTGATGGCACAGGCATATTCCAGAAATTTAATTTGTAAAAGAATTATTCTGGGAACATGAGGAATAAATTTTCATACTTGAAATGGCCACCACAATTAAATGACTCAAACATTATCTGAGCAACTGATATCAGAACCAACTAAAATGCAGATGTAATGGAGAACAGCAGGTATTAATGGTGACATTTAAAGGCAAACTGTCTGTTCACAGGAAAGACACATTTGATTTTCACATTTACACATTTACTTAAAATGTAAATAGATTTTGTTTATGTTCAATATTAATAAGATCAAAAACAGTTTAATGTATATTCTTCTAAAATTAAACACTGATGATGTTTAAAGTATGAGCAAGAAGCTGAGAATGCAGAGCCATAGCTGCTGGCAATCAATATGTTTTTGATGTTTAACAATTAATAATAGTAAAGAAATTATATCATTGACTGAATGATATTGTATGCTTTAGGCTACACAGGTATTCATTTAAATGTAATTTTATGTAAATATATACTTACCAATGGATTCCTCAAATGAAAAAATGACTTCCTTTCCTGATTTCGTTAACTCATCAATTTGATTTCCAATCCATTTGAAGCCTGGTAGTGTTTCCTGATATGGTGAAACGTCAAACAGGACAAATGGAACAGGACACAGGCAGCCTTTCAATCGACAAAAGTGCAAACATTTAACAAATATTAATAAAATCWATTTATTTCTAATTGTATTCAAATAAATGCAATGCAACTAAAGAATGAATTCCTCACAGCTCTTTACCTCATTATAACTTTACCAAGGGAGCTGGAACTGGACTGTTGGAACTGACTGTACAATGGTAATTGTAGTTACATAACTGCAGGTCATTTGTTTGCCTAACACTAACAAGAAATAAGCAGTGATATGCTGAATAATACATTAAAGCAGATTAGATCCTGAGTAAAGGCTCAAGCATGCTTTTGCGGAAGGAATTTATATCAAATATACATACATCAAAGGTAAGACGTCTCAACTGTAGAAGTCACCTATGATGCAGATTTAAAACAAAGGGTTTGCCATTCTCAATGATGAGTCCCCTTTACGTTTTTTACTGACCTCAAAATTGAAGCCCTCAATCTGTGCCATGGTCTTGAGGATTTTGGAGGAAACTGCTGTAGCCAGCATATACACACTTTCAATCTCAGCTGAATGTGTGCAAGTCTCCTTCCAGTTTAGCAGCATCCACCAACCCAGCAAAGCAGCCAGCTCATTCCCAGTAAAGACTTTCCAGCCACATCTGGTCACAAATAAATAGTTGTTGTTGTTGTTATTATTATTATTTCATATTATGTCAATAGTAATTACATTTAGTTATGAAATAGTTGTTTCCTGATTTAATAATTAGACATTAGCAGTTCTACTCCACTGGTCGTAAAAATTATTTAGTTATTTGGGAAGAAGAAGATAAGGTTAAAAGTTTATGGAAATGGATCATTTTTTTAATTGAGCTTAAATTAAACATAATGAGTTTAATCAATGAATAGATTAGTATTTCCTTATTTTTGTGATAATTACACTCTTAACTAGCATGACCATTAATAGTAAGTACACGTGCTCAAAAGTATAAGCACACATTTGTCTTTTTGTGTACACATTTTGTACAGATTGTCTTAGTATGGTTACACATTCAATCAATTTGTCTTAGTATGGTTAAAGCATTCAACATCATAGAATTCTTAGTCCTATCAGGGGAACTAAGATGTCCAAACATGTTCCAGCAGGACATTGTCCCTGTGCACAAAGAGTGTTTTATAAAAACATGATTTGCCATGGTTGAGCGGAAGGATTTAAGTGGTCTGCATCAAGCCCTTACCTCAATCCTACTGGACACCTTTGAGAAAAACAGAATTCTGACTGACCTTCTGTTTAAGCTTTCCAAATTGACGCCCTGAATGATTTTCTTGATTCATTTAGCTCATTTAAATGGATGTTTTAACACATGCATTCAAAGTCCTCTTTTCAGATGGAAGTAAATTTTGCATTTCATTTGAAATTAATGTCCCCGAGTCTGGAGGAAGAGAGGCAAATAATCCAAGTGCTTCAGGTCCAGTGTAAAGTTTGCACACTCAGTAGTGGTTTGGGGAGACATGTCATCAGCTGGTGTTGGTCCACTGTGTTTTTATCAGGGTGCAAGGTCAGCACAGCTGTCTACCAGGCAGATTTAGAGCACTTCATGCCTCCCTCTGCTGACCAGCTTTATGGGGATGCTGATTTCATTTTTCAGCAGGACTTGGCACACGCCCACACTGCCAAAACTACTAATACCTGGTTTAAGGACCATCGTATCCCTGTGCTTGATTGGCCAGCAAACTCGCCTGACAAATCCCATACAGAATCTACTGGGTATTCTGGAGAGGACAATGCGAGACATCAGACCCAACAACGGAGAAAAGCTGGAGGCTGCTATCAGAGCAACCTGGACTTTCATAACACCTCAGCAGTGCCACAGACTGATCACATCCATGACATGCCACATTGCTGCAGTAATTCATGCAAAGGTATTGAGTGCTGTACATGTACATGTTTTACATTTTTGGATTTTTTATTTATTATTGATAATATTCTAATTCATTGAGATGCACATGTATTAGTTCATAAGAGGTGATTATTTAAATGCATAAAACCAAAAACAACTGACTTGTCACACTGCTCTGCAACAGCCAGGCGATCAGCATCAGGGTCTGTGGCCAGCACAATTCTGGCATCTTCTCTCTCAGCAAGGCGAAGTGACAGCTCCTGCAAGGATCAAATAAGACTGTGAATTATTTCAAAAGGGTATTGTGGTATGTATATACAGGAAATGAAACAAAGGTTTTGACGATACAGTGTGAGAACTCACTCTTTCAATTATATCTTTACATTTCATAAATTCGGGGGCCCAAAACCAGATTTTTAGTCTGTATGTCTGTCTGTATGTCTATCCAGCCAAATTTTGTCACAGCATTATATAAAATAGGCGAGACAGAATTGAATTAAACTTTGGCAGTACACGTCTGATGTTAAACCGACACCATAAATTAAATCAAAATGTTGAGTAGAGGTGACGTTATGAGCAGTTATGCGCCCAATTAGAAACCGCTGGGCACAAAAACTATAGGCACATCTGAAATCAACCGCTGGACCGAATTTATTGAAACTTTTGCAGTATTTACTGTACATATCTGCCTGAAGTTTAACCTGCACCACAAGTGAAATCAGAATTTAAAAAGCGAGTAAAAGTGACGTTATGAACTGTTCTGTGTCAGATTTAATAAACTACTATTTAAAAAAAAATGTATAAGCTACTAGCTCAACATAAACAAATATTACACAGATATTAATTAGAAAATCAGAATTTTATATTTTCACCTCTTAAACAACAGCGCTGACGTGATGTGAATTTTAATTAGCTGCTGTTGTTTTAAGAGGGAGTGTTTTGGCTGATGACGAACTTAGTGTAAACAAGGTGCAAGATATTTAACCTGGCAGCACAGTGGCTTTGTGGTTAGCACTGCYAACTTGCACCTCCAAGGACCGGGTTCGATTCCCCCTCTGTGTGCATGGAGGTTGCATGTTCTCTCCATGCTTGGTGGGTTTCCTCCAGGTACTATGATTTCCTCCCACAGTCCAAAGACATTACAGATTAGGCTAATTGGTGTTCCTAAACTGCCCGTGATGTGTTAATGTGTGTGTATGTGTTTGCCCTGCAGTGGATTGGCACCCTATCCAGCGTGTCCTTTTCTCGTGCCCTAAGTCTCGTGGGATAGGCTCCAGGCCCCCGTAACCCTGTATACAGGATAAAGCGGTACAGACGATGAGAGAGAGAGAGAAAGAGAGAGATATTAAACCTTATCTTGTATTTAACCTTATTAATTTCTTTGTATTAAAAAGTTAGATAGAGATTTCTGCCGTACAGAAAGACAGGTAAACATGTACGTGGGTTTCCACCTGAAACAATAATAATATCACTAATAACATTAAAGTTGTTCATCTTATTTTTTAGCTTTAAACTTTTTATCTTAATTTTTAAAATCTCTTTGAACGACTACACTAGTATGCAATAAATATAAAATTTGGTAATGCTGAACAGAGTACCCGAATGGTTTTAGTTATAAACCATTGTAATAAACATTAAGAAATTCAGATTTTGCTATAACATAAGAATATGTTGTATAGTAAAAATAGATAACAGGACAAAAATCAATATGTGAATGATTTGTCAGAATGATCACATGGTTTTCTGGTTACAGATAGTATTGTGATAGTTTTTAGCAAATGCTTTTAGCACTGACTGGCTCTTCTGTTTTTATCTTATTGCTCAGTATGTAGATAAACTTACAAATGTGGATTTAATTATCATTGACTTCTTGTAAACTATTTTTTGTTGTTCCTTTTTCTTTGCTTTAAAGGATGAATAGACTGGAGATTTTACAGATGTTGAAACTTATCCTTGGAGCTGTATGGTGAAAATCCATGCTTCTAAACACATTTTACTTGTTGAAACACTAACATTTTGTAATTAGAAGACTTGATAGTCTGAACTTTTATCTCATCCTGGTCTCACATTCTCACCAAAACAGACTCTCCCTCTTCGGGGTTAGGGCAGCTGACAGTGGAGAAGTTTGGATCTGGACTCATCTGTTCTGGTACTGGGATTGGAGGTGAAAAGCCAAATGCCTGAAATGCCTTCTGGACATAATCATGTCCAACTCCATGAAAGGATGAATGGACAAAGTTCAAAGGAGACTGTGTGTTGACATCTCTAGAATAAAAAAAAAATTAATCTTAAAATAATCCCATGAAGCACATTCAATTCCTTTTTAATCATTGTATTATACAGTACCTGTGGAAGCAGAGACTACTCAGTTCCTCCATATACCAGCAGCAAATGTCTTTCAGTGGGTCAATCCTTAATGAGCTACTCTCGACCAGGTCTTCATTCCAAGACTCAGACCAAGGCTCTGCATTTTGTTCTATACAATGTAGGATCTCCTTATCATGTGGAGAAGAAATCTGAGCACCATTCTCCCAGTATACCTGCATTTTTAAAAGACTTTTTAAAAACATGTCATACACTGGTACATATTTATAAAAATAAATATGTACAAGGAACTGCAATATGCTACTGTATATGAAAGTGTATAAAAAATTTGAGAAGGACATTGATATTTACTGAGTAAGAACCACTGTTTACCTTGTATCCATTATCCTCTTTTCTGTTGTGAGAGGCAGTGATCATTACACCTGCAGCAGTTCTGTATTTCTTTACAGCATAGGGCTACAGAGGTTACATCAAATAAATGTAAATCGGAACAGGTAAACTATGCACATTATGTACTCAAGACAATATTGACACAGTGACTTACCACAAATGGTGTAGGCACATATGTTGAAAATAAATAAACTGGGACATCCTTACTTAGCATGACCGCTGCAGTTAAACGTGCAAGCCTACAAACAAAGACGCACTAAAATAAGAAAACTAAGGCAGACAAAATTATGAAAACTACCATGTTGTAAATTGTGCAAAGGGCAATTTGTGATAACAGATTTGTGATATAAATTTGTGATATATTATCCATCTGTATTGAAACGATCCGCAAACTACCAGTCACTTATATGGAACCTTTGTTTATTGGCAGTCTTAACTAGACCTGTGCAATTTAATCAAACTTTTTTTTAGTCAAGTCATTAAATAAAATTTTCGATTTAGAATCAATTTGCATTTTTTTTATTATTTAGGTAAATTTATGAACATTAGTCCTTAAAAATATACCACAGCGTTTTGCAGAAAACAGAAACCAGCTGCATCTTCCACAAATTCCCCGCATTTGGCTAAAATATCACTCCTTCTTGTTTTAAGTTTATGAGTAGTTTAGTAGTAGTGCATTACTGCTACCACCTGTGTGTGAAAAAGAAGATTGGAAGGACAAAAAGATTATCCACAAACGGATTATCAACAGACTTTTATTTATTTTTTTCATTGTTTTATTTTTTTTGTTTATTTAAACATTATTTAGCTCATCAAATACATGTACTTCCGTGACTGGCGGAACTAACTAACCGCAACTAGCAAAGATGACAACCCACAGTTAGTGTAATTAACTGGGGTGAAAGTAGTTTTAAATTCTTACTGTTACTATGTAGCCAAAAGTAATGAGAAAAAATATGGAGGTGGTTGACAGTCCTATAAAGTCTTGTTCATCATTATTTTTCTCTTATTCCCCTTTAAAATATCGGCTATGTTGGCCACCTGGGTTCCAGGGTTAAATCCCAAATAGGGTTATATGAAAAGCTTGTGCTCTAGGGTGTACAATCTCAGACTCCACACACCAAGTAGGGGCGCTGATCAAGGTTGTAAAGTGATTTGGGAATTAACCTTGTGTGAGAAGCTAGTTAGCCTTGTAGCCATGAATACTGCAAAAGACAGATGTTTTAGAGGTGCTCTAAACAACTCCGAGGCAATTATTAAGCAGACAAAAAAAATTTTATATACCATTATCAGATGCATTTTCTTGCTAAAAGAAGTGCTTCTGTGACTGGTTTTGAATGTGGGGTTTGGCAGGCTCCTGCTCTCTCCTCAATACCGACCTGCTTTCACTTATGTTATAACCGACAGCTAGCGGAATTGAAAACATATACAGTGGAACCTCGGATTGCAAGTAACATGGTTCGCGAGTGTTCCGCAAGAAAAAAAACCATGCTGCAGAAGTATGGGTAATCGTCTCCCCTGCTGGGTCTTAGTGTGCGTTTCTTACTGGTATAATCAACATCAAAGCATGCATGTACTGTTTATTATAACACTGCGACCACGTGTGTGTGTGTGTGTGTGTGTGTGTAAAACATATATTATTTTGTTTATTTATTTTTCAAATAAAAAAGTGTTTCTGTTGTGTGCGCACGTGTGTGAAACTATGTTCGTAATCCAAGGTTCCACTGTAGTTAAATGTCCCAGTGTTATTACTGTCTATTATAATMATTCATGGAATGCCTCTCATAACTAACTTTTGTTTAATGTTTATTCAACACTTTTAAGATTTTTTTTTTCAGTTTTTAAAACCTGAGGGAGATACTTGAAATAGATCAGACAAATAGACACAATTAATTCAAAGCTAAAAATGGAAGCAAACAGGCAGACTAAGTATGATTCACAACTCTAGTATACTGTCAAAAGCTAAATGTTTACAGTATGTGTGTATGTATAAACATAATTGGTGATGTGGTTATTCTTACAATACCAGCTGGGATCAAAATCAACACTATATTAGTCTATTGCCCAAAAAGATGATGTCTGCAGTGTGATAGGTATTCAGTAGAAGCAACACACACCCACAGAATCAGCAATTACAGCTGTAACTACAGAATACTAATAGCAGGGCACACCCAAAAACAGTGCCATGCCAAATGTTTATAATTTCATTTAAGGTCACCTTCATTGAAATCACATCATTTATTTGATGTCAGTTTAACATCAGCTTTCTGTAAAGTCATCGGCTAAATTTGCTATTAGGAAGACAAAATGTACGTTCTAAAAAACATAAACTTACAACACATTCCTGTAACAGGATTTTTTTTTTTTTTTTTATGAACATTGTTCGATATTAATAATGGCCCAAAAACATTTATTGGATTAATATTTGAATATAGCAAAGAACCATCTAGTGAGTTAATTAATAAATAAAAATGTTTATAAATGTGAAAACACACAAATGTGGTATTGAAAAGATTAAGAATGCTTGCATAGTTTACCGTTCACTAGTGCAGCCACTGCACTCTTGTGCTCGTGTGTCATATCCAACCACCAAACCTCTGCTCCTCAGATCAGGGAAACATTTTGCCAAGTATACATACATCCCCTATAATGAAATTGTACAGATGGTATATAGCACGGGATATCATTTTACAGAAATCCTGACTTTCAGCTTTCATTTGAGGATATGTATATAATTATGAGAATTATTTAGCAATTTCTTTATTATATTTGTTATAGTGACCAAAAATATTTGGACAAACTTAAAACCTGAATTAAAWGGTAATTTTTAAAACTCGGCTGCTCATTTTGAAATAGAGGACAGATCACTGACTTGGCCATTGTAAAACATTCTACCATTTTTCCTAAAAAGTAAAGTACTGTTTAATGAATTTAAAGCATTAGCCTAAATCTGAGCAGAATGTAGCTCTCAACACATCAGAATTGATCCTGCTTCTGATTAGGTGGTATGCATCGGATCATGAGGCATTCTGGCAACCTGCAGGTTTGTGACTATAGCTGAATTATAGTCAGGTCAGCAGGCAAACAATTGCAAGCACAATCTAAGACGTACTATTTGCCATGTCTGCTGATGATGTGTTGAATGTGACTCAAGGAACTGTTCCAAAACACGAAATGCAATTTTGCGTAAAAACCACAAAGTGATACACACAATGGAATGTCCTATTATAGTTAAAGAAAGTATAAAGAGTCTTGCAATCATCTTGGAATCAACTTGGACCAGAAGTAACTTTTGTATTAAATTCAATATACTATAACATTATTTAATTTAAGTTAAACCTGTGTTGACTGGATAATAGTGAGATCGTTGACCCGGGAAAATCCGGCTCCCATAGCTGCTCTTAGTCCAGCTGTTCCAAATGTCATTCGTGAGCCCAGCCTTCTCCTGAGTTCCTCCACACGGGTTTCCTGAACCAGCCTTTTAATCTGTGCCTGTGTTGCTGCATTCTAACAAAAAACAAACAGATATAGAACTTCACAGTCGGGTGCTGAAAAGGTAGAATGTTTAATGGTCAGTGAATCATTAAATTTATTTCCTTTTTTAGCTGGTAAACATGTACATTTCTTAAAGGTTGCTTGCTTAAAAGTTTTTTTACATTACTGTTGTTTATTAAATGGCTTCCTGAACAGGGTCTGCTTTTTGCAGAAGGTTGGTAATGCTGAAACTATGCACAGACAGTACCATTAACAATGTCACACCACAGGTGAGGTCACCTAACATTTACTAAATGCAAAATTACAACGCAGATTTATTATCAGTACTATTATTAATAATATAAAAACAATTTACACATCACCCAGTGAAAACCCTCCTAAAAGTCATTTTTTGGGACTGTTCTCTGCATAAAATCATACTACATACATACCACATTATGCTCCTAAACACAACACACTGTATTCATTGTATTTAAAACAGTCTGACTTGTCAAAGTCAGACAATGATGAATGATTTGAGTGACTTGGCTAGCAAAAGATTGGTACAGAATTGGGACAGTATACTACTATATCCATGCATGGAGCACTCACCTGAGTAGGCTTACTTCACATGTAGAATTATGACCCCATAAAACAAAGTGTGCACCTATTTCCACATTTCAAAGAGTTACACTGCATATCTCACCAGGGTTCTGTGAGACATGCAATGTATGCCATTTAATAACATGTGCCATTTAATAAGTCATATTATGGTTGCTTATACAGTACTAAACAATTTAGGCAATAACTTTTTACACGACTACAGAGTGTAGGACACAATTATTGCCTACACGTCAATGGCTAACTGTTAAAAAAAATCGAAACAATTAATTTTAGTTATTCATTCTAATGGGTGCAGATTAATAAAATGTATAATTATATTACTTAGAATATATGCATGCATGTCTCCCATTCAGCCATTTCCTTTTATCATATGATGCATATAGTATGCTGCTTTATCTTATTTTTCCCAACACTAAACTAATTAATTTAACAACTTTTTTAAAATGAGGATAAACACATTTAAGAATACTATATTAAATTAAAATTAATTCACTTTCCTAACAGCTGCATAATATTAGAATAAACAAAAATAAGTATCAAATATTAAAAATTTAAATGATGTGCCTTAATTGCAACCTTCTTGTCTTAACCTGAACAAAGCCAGATGTTCAAAAGGTTTAAGAAAATCCTTAGCTATAGAAAGATAGTAGTATAAAAATTATATCATTTTAAATCTGCTCTTTAAAAAAGTACTTCGAAGGACTCAGCAACAACTATTGGCATAACGCACATGAATTCACCCTTTTTGTCTGTGCTAAAATTACTTAACAAATGAAAGATTCAGAAAGATCTAATAAACTTAGATGGTAGTACAGTCAGTTCATTAATTTATTATGAGCATACAATTTGTTGTGACTTGTGAAATGCTGTTTTTTCAGGAAGACCTTATGCAATTGCTTAGAGTTCTATACTATAGTGCAACAATTTGAACTCTAGTGGTGCTGCTGCAATTGTATTTTCCAGCAATAGAATGTAGACTGCAGACTACTTGAAATGTTTGTCTCATAGTTTACATTTACATATACGATCACATGGCCATTCAGAGAAGCAACTTCAGTGATCAGCTGCCACAAACATTTTTTTTACAGTATTTTTTTTTTAAACAAAGCACAAAAAAAAGAATGTTCATGCATTTCAGCCTTCCGAATTCATAAGCATTCAGCTACAGTGATCTAAATGCCAGTATATAAATAGACAAACAACTAATGAGAAAGAACATTAATAGAAAGTGTCAAGTATCATACTCTATATTGGTAAGTCTGCCCTTTAGATACCTACATGAACTGTGTGTGTGTGTGTGTGATGTAATTGAGCTGAATTTCAATTTGATTAAATATTTTGGAGATGAAGCTGGTTTCTATTAAAATAATAATAATAATAATAATAATAATAATAATAATGTGAATAAATGTACGACGAGCCTTAGTCTCGTACACATATACATTATACTTTCTTATACAACACGAGGAATACCTCAGACTGCACAGGTAAGCAGTTCTGCTTTTTTA
This sequence comes from Clarias batrachus, assembly GCA_003987875.1. Taxonomy (NCBI): domain Eukaryota; kingdom Metazoa; phylum Chordata; class Actinopteri; order Siluriformes; family Clariidae; genus Clarias; species Clarias batrachus. Next base: position 111,464 of record QMIH01001561.1, on the reverse strand, counting down.
TATTATGCACATAATAGATGTATCTCAATATTTTTATATTCTAATTTTAATGCGTTGTGTGTTTTCTGAAGAGGTTTACACTCACTCACACAACACGGGCATAGTGTAAACTGTTTACTGACTACAATGTAAAAAAACAAATCCAAATATTTTTGCTTTTATATTCCAAATAAAAGTTTTGCTTTAAATGGACATTAAACTATACCACACTATAACCAAGTACACCACAGCACGTGTACTATCACCCATATCACATTTGTCATATAAAATAAATGAAAACTAATATAATAAAAGTGCACACTAACCTTATCCCAGCAGATCCACTGATTTACCAGTTTGTCTAAAGTGTCGTCTCCAGTGCTCAAAAGACCATTGGCGTTAGCGTCGACGTCTTTATTTAACCACATGCTGACAAAAAAACAAAACACACACACACACAAATAAGTGCCGAAACGTGGTCCCCCCAATCTCCCTTCCGTTAGACTGGATATTGTTATACCCTGTAGAAGTGCTAGGGTTTACAGTGAATCAGGTCAACATTCCGACGCTGGGTATCTAACAAGCTTGAAAGCGTTAGCTGGATTACAGAACCGGCAGCTAGCAGCGCGAGGTTCTCGAGAAATATCGCGAGACGATTTTACTAGAAGGCTTCAGTCCTGTCCCTGGGGAGGGTCAGGGGTCAGAGGATGTTCGGTAGGAAATATGCTCCTTACCGAATTGTGTGGGAAAGCTTTTCGGCCTATGCCTGGAATCATACTAATACATTTCCCWTAAAATTATTGTTGTTGTTGTTATACAAGAAGACGAAAAAGGAAGAAGCAGAAAAAATACACAATGTACAAAAATGTTAACATGGAAGCACACAAACTGTTTCATGCACAGATAAGATTTCAAGTAGCAGTTATTGCATCTTGAAATGTTTTGAGTATACAGTAAACCATGTATTCTATCTGGATATTCCAAGCTATTTCCTATTAAATTTACAACATTTACTCCACCTGGCTCTGCTGTAACAACTATGCTAATCAGTGCTAGTCAGTGCTAATACTAGATCATAGGTTTGGGGAGAAGATTCTTCCATATGCTGTTTCTGCAGGATCATACCAGTTTATAGACTACTTAAGCCTTCAGGTGTAATTTAGGTGTAACTGCGGACTTGACTGCAGTCGCTCGATAGTTCAGGACTGAAATTTCCTACAAGTCTGTCTGAGCCTCCAATATCTACCTGGACTCCATATTAACATCAATTAACATCTGTAAACAACTGCTATACTGAAATGCCTGCCACCTAACACACAGTATGTGCTGTCCCAATCAGGTAATCAGAAAAGATTTCTATAGACTCCCACACCCAGCAACTGAAATACCAAGACAGACCATTTATTTGCATCTACATGAAAATGGCTAGTGTCTACCCTGCATGTCTTTGGGCTGTGGGAAGATGCTGGAGGTACATGCAGTACATGCGGTACATGCAGACTCCACAAAGACCTGAGGCCGGAATCAAAACCTCGACCTTGGAAGTGTGAGGCCACAGTGCTAACCACCATGCCACCGTGCCACCTCATTTCTATACAGCCATGTAAAAACTTTCTTTCTATGATAAATGTCATTTTAGTTAAAGCTATCTATATTAAAATTACTTAAGAGCATCTTGCATTATAAATCATACAAAACTTTACAAATATGTGTCTGAAAAAAAAAAAAAAATTAATTATGGATAAGTGTTTCCAGACTGATAGATTCACACTGGAAACATGTTCCGTAACATAACATGAATATTTAATATTTAGAATAAAATATAAAATATATATTAAAAAATAAAATAATCTACAATAGCAATGCCTCAAATCAGTCTTTGCTTTAATTATGAAAAGGATGCATCGTTTTAACAGCCATGTCCAGTAGTAGAGACCAGCTCTTAACATTAAACCCTTTCATGTTTACCTAATTGTACTGCATCCCTTTTTTAAAAGGACAGGACCCATCATACCCAGAGAAAAGACAAAATGTTGTACATACAATGTAAAAAGCATAACACAAAACAGGAGTTCAACTTGATTATAGCTGTTCAGAAGAACTACAGACTGTCACATGTACATATACATGGATGGTTAATCTGTACATGTCTTTTTTGGTGCAAATATCCCACCAAAGGTTGAGAGTATTGCTGTCCTGTTGAAACCTCCACAAAGATAGTAGCCCTTTTTGCAGCTTGAAGAAAGAATCACTCATTTTTGTTCTCTCTGCTCATCCTTCCTAGATGTAATAGTCTTGTCACGGTTGTTGCTGTCTTGCTGTCTACCTCTCAGCATTGATTTTGTAGCGGAGGACAAGGTAAGCAATAAGACGCAAGGAAACAAAGAAGACACCCAGTATAATGAAGTCCAGGTACAATTCAGCATTCTCAACATCTAGCTCCTTCAATATGGCCTTGGATTCTTGGAAGTGGCACGTATCATTTTTGTCACAGTACAGGTCCTCACGGTCCAGCCCATAGATGGACAAAATAACTCCTTCAAAACCATACCTGAAAAACATTACACAACAAGCATTAGACAACAGCCAACTGACATATTAGGAGAATGATTGCATTAACACAATAATTTGCACACAATACTGGTTTATATTACACAACACCGTAACCAACTAATACCCGAATGTCGTCATACGAGGACATTAAATTTTCTCTCATATGTGAATATGAGACTCATTTGAGTTGAAATACAAGAAGAAGTACAGACTAATTTGAAAGAAAATTTCATGTCCTCATATGAGAACATTCGGGTATCATCTATTAAAACCTACTTCAAAACAAGTTACTAATAAGCTACTTACTCAATGTAAACAAACACGTGCACCAATAGACTTTAATTGGAAAAGCCAAACCGAATATTTTTTTTACTGGGATTACCTAATATTCACTGAAATAACGTAGGTGAAATGGTATAAGTAAATTTGAATTGTTTTGATTCATACACATTGAATCTCACATTTCATACACATTTCCATAATTTTCTTTTGAGAAAAGCGTTATACAAATAAAATTGAATTGAATTGATTCACGCTCTGATTACCGAACAGGGATTGTATACRGCTGATGACAAAAGGCATAAGTTACTCAACCCTGTAACTCTTTCTCCAAATTATTTAACCTACAGGTTAAACTACAGATTCTTACTCTAGTACTCTAGTACTATACTGTATAAAGGCATAATAAAATAATTGCACTTGTAGTACTTTTTTTATTTTTATTTTTTTGTCTCACAAGATTAAGTACTTTAACACTTTTTTTTTTACCTGACATAGGAAATGTAAGATATCCACTGAAGGTATTTTGGGATGGTGTCAAAACTGACAAAAAAGCCTGAAAATAGCAGCACAGGTATGGCAGTCACTGGTCCTACAAAAGTGGCCACCTAAGAAATAGAATATTACAAAAAAAATCAACAATACAGCACTAGTTAAAACATAATTTGAAATATTGTATGAAAGGAGAAGTTAGTATCACCTGCAATGACGTCGATGCTGCCCCAATCAAGAGACCCAAAGACTGTGCCACCAATGATGTCAGCGTACCCAAAGCCAAGAACAGGATGAATCGAATAGCATCTGATGGTTGAGAGGTCATCCAGTAAACAATGCTGCAATATGCCCCTGGGAATACAATCTGTGAGACAAAATCAGTCAAATAAATTGTGGTTAAATTTAATTGTTTTAAGAATTTACAATCTATTCATACTTAGCGTTTAAGAGTCATGGCATGTAATCTCTTTAACTGAGCCATAACAAATTTCAAATGAGAATTTGAAACCTGGTTTTATCCATTTGCACTTTTTGGCTTGTTCAAGTCAAGAATTAAACTATGGCAGTGTTCAAATTAACTCACATCAATTCAATTCGATTTTATTTGTATAGCGCTTTTAACAATTGACATTGTCGCAAAGCAGCTTTACACAATCAAAAGTTTGTATGAAATGTGAATGTGTATGAATCAAAATGATAAGATTGTTTTTATACATCTCTGTTTTTATATAGTTTTATACATCTATATGTTCTTATATAGAGTTTCATTGTTAGGTATAGCTTAAATTACAATGACGTATCAAAATATGTAATAACCTGCAGTATGATATAAAGTCCTATATAGATATCTATATAGATCTATATAGATATAGATCCTCTATATAAGAAATATATAAATAGAGAACAGTATAAAAATCTGATTAGCTCTTAATGGAATCCATCCTTCCATCCTTCTTTCCTTCCTTAATTTCTTCATTTATTTATTCATCATCTATAATGTTTATCCTTGGTAGATCCATGACGTGTCTGGATCCTATCCCAGGGAGCAAAGGTCAGGCTGTACCCATGACAACAATATAATGTGTACACGCTCACTTTTGACAAAAAGATTAATTAAATCTGAATCTATATCTGTATTAAATTTACAGTTATTTCATCCATTAATGATTATTAATTTTACAAAAAAGTCTTTCAAACAGTAAGCAAAGATTGATTATACAATGCGACTCCTGGATGTTTCTAAATAGCACCCTCTTCTGATGTAGGTAAATACCCCCTGGGCTTCTAAAACATGTTAATGACATCAAAGTCTCAACCTCTCCACTGTTCAAATTTGTATTGTACAATGAATATGTGATATTTTGCGATCCTTCTACCATATGTGTGAAATACAATCTTACGTAACATAAGACATGTTACCTGGAATGGGACATCGGCCATAGTCTTGGCTAAGTAGTAAGCCTTTAGACTGTACCAGTAATTTAGGTGTTCTCTCAAAAAAACACCCATCTCAAGAGGAACTAGGATTGAAAATACATTCGAAAATATTTCAGATTATACGCAAGAATGATAACATAGACTTTTAAAAACAGAATTTTGTAGGTTAGGAATATGTAGGAGATGACTATCAGATATCTATCTTTAAAAAATTCTTGCTTGTTGCAATAAAGTATATAATGGTGTGTATTTTTCAGACATGCGAGAAAACAGAAATACATCGTTTACCCTGTAGGCTGTTAGAAAGGTTAATATATAATAAAATAGATCAAAAACAAATAGATATTTCTCTATTTAATCCACTCACAGGTAAGCACTGTGGGCATCAGAGCAGCAAACATGAGAAAAAGCATGGAGAAAAAAAGGAAACCGGAGTTGCTGAGAACTTTCTTGGCTTCGTTTCCGATCCCAAGGTACAGAAGCCCTATTAGCACCCCGATTCCAATATGAGAGGTGATACGCAGGTGGGTCAAAACCTAGTCAAAAAGAAGAACACTATTTTTATTGTTTTAATAGTGATTATACAAGTATATATGTAGCTGTATTATATAATACTTTCTGCCTGTAAATTCAATATGCTATTAAGAGCAAAAAAAAATTGACCATTTACCCTTCAAAAGTTTATTTGTAGATAGTGCTAGAGGTTGTTTTAGCACCTTAGTCAGCAAAACTAAAAAATCTAGCAGTACAGCATTCTAATTTCTAATAGTTTAAAACTTATTTCATAGCACCATTTCGAAGTTCACAAATATCTAATTATTTTTTTTACAACTGGTCATTATTGATTGGATAACTCCTAACCCCATAGGGGACTCAACTGGTTTTAACTGTCTCATTGTTTATGATAGGCCCCTAAAATTTACAGATAAGAGACTTTATTTTGATTATAGTGATAAAACAAAATTGTTTTTATAGTTGATCAAACTAAATTTATTAATTGCTTAGCAAAAATGCAGCATGATTGCTCAAACCTCTCTGTTTGCTGCTTGTGAATGCTTCCGTGATATTTATACAGATTTGTTTATCTTTTTCTTTTTCTTCTTCTTTCGGCTGCTCCTGTTACAGGAGGTCGCCACAGTGGACCATCTTCCCTTGTCGCTCCAACCTCCTGCATGTTCTCCCTCACCACATCCACAAACCTTCTCTTGGGTCTTCCTCTTTTCCTTCATCTCTAACGTTCTCCTCCTGATAAACCCCTCACCGCTCCTCTGCACATGTCTCCAATCCATACAACATTGCTGGTCTTACTACTGTTCTGTAAACTTTCATTCTTAAAGATCTCTGTTACAGATCACTCCTACCACTTTTCTCTCTTCATGCCTCGTCTCTCCAGTGCAACCCTCCACCTCTCTAGACTCGTCTCAACCTGCTACCTACTTTCACTGCTGATCACAGTATCATCTGCAAACACCATAGTCCATGGGGACTCTTGTCACACCACATATGTTGACTTGTCCATCAGCATTCAAACAGTAAGGGGCTAAGCGCAGATTGCTGGTGCAGTCCCACCACCACCTTAAACCAATCAGTCGTACCTATGGCACACCTCACCGCTATAACATTGTCCTTATAAATATATTGTACCACCTTCACATACTTCCACATAGATGCAATACCATAGTTCATTTCTGGGCATCCTGTCATACGTCTCTCAAGATCTACAAACACACAATGTCACTCTTTCTGACCTTCTCTATACTTCTCCATTATCGTTCTCAAAGCAAACATGGCGTCAGCGGTGCTCTTTCTTGGTATGAAGTCATACTGCTGTTCACAGATCTCTTTCCCAGAACTTCATGGAGTGGCTCATCACCTTTATGCCTCTGTAGTTACTACAGCTCTGCACATCTCCCTTGTTCTTACAAATTGGAACTCATACACTTCTTCCCCACTCATCAAACATCCTCTCACTTTCTAAGATCTTGCTAAATAATCTAGTAAGTAACTCCACTGCCATCTCTCCTAAACACTCCTTCACTGGAATGTCATCCGGACCAACTGCCTTTCCATTCTTCATACAGTAGTTGTCCTCACTGCATTAATACTAATTCCTTGTACTTACCTGATTTACTACTGCTACCTCATTCAACCCTCTCTCTCTCATTTTCTTCATTCATCAGCTCGGCAAAATACTCCGTTCACCTTCTCAAAACACTCTCTTCATTGTACATTTCCACATGCGTCTTTTGTCACCCTACACGGTAGGACATCCTTCTCTACTCTGTCTCTCTGCTTCCCTCTTCAACTTACATCTCATCTCTTTACACTCTTCTACTTTCCTCATCTCTCTTCGTGTCCCAATACATTTTTGCAAGTCTCTTTCTGTTTTTGCATTCCTGTACTTCCTCATTCCACCACCAGGTTTACTTATCTTCCTTTCTCTGTCCTGATGTTATACCAAAAACCTTCCTTGCTGTCTCCCTTAGCACTTTAGCAGTAGCTAACCAGTCGTCTAGTATATCTTCACTAATACCCAGTATCTGACCTACCCACTGAGTAAAAAAATAAATCTTGCTTCTTCAGTTGCTTCCACCATTTAATTCTGGTTTCAGTCCTGACTCTCTTTTTCTTCTTCTGCACCACAAAATTCATCCTGAAGACCACCATCCAACGTTGTCTAGCTGCACTATCCCTTGTAACCAGCTTACAGTCTCTAATCCCCCTCAGATTGCATCTCCTACACAGATATCCAGTTTTGCGTGTTCTTCTTCCTGACAGCTCTAACCAATCCGCCCATCTTCCTCTGATTCCTCTATCGTATCATCAAAGTATTAACACCCACAGAACGCTGTGTAACGTGATCAGCAGTTTCTCTGAATGTCTCAAAATAACCCATCTGGCTCCAATACCCATGTCACTGCTGAAATGCTGAGATTTAAATAAACAAAAGCCACTGATTTGATAATTACTACATTAAATAACGTTGACAGTTAATCTGTTGACATTACTGATGCAGTAAGTAATTTCTCATTTTTCAAAAAACAATGTTGGAAGATGTGTTCCATGGTTATGCAAAAGAAAGCAACGAAGGACATTGCTGAAACAATTGGAATCGTCCAATGCATGATTATGAATCACCGTGATCTGAGATCACTTTAACACTTAGTAAAGTTGTATCATAAAACGTCAACAGTATGTTTAATAGTGAAACCAGGAGCATATCCTTACACACAACATGACAAAGCTAAACTCACCGGATTGGAACTAAACCGCTGTATGGCCATAAACAAACCACTTGTTATAGATGCTAATTAGGAAAATAGCTTCAGTTTGCTGGAAGTATAAATATTGGTCTTTGTACCAATGTTAAAAGATCATGGAGTTTGGCGATTCTTTATTTACCTTACTGCGGAAGTAAGCTAAAAGCAGGCAATAAAATATTAGAGTATGCATCCTTCTTTTATGCCAGCCAGTGTACTGAATATTATATTGTATTTTATTCTATTGTTTTGTAATAAAACATATAGACAACACATAGTCTTCTTTCATCTGAATCCTTCTATTCAATGATCCTAGCTGTTTATTATTCCTTGTTGACTTTTTGGTTTTCGTTCGAAGGTCTAGGAATACAAATTCTCATAACTATTCTTACTTTTTTGTAATAATATGGAAATATTTTAGCTTCTCTGTGAAATAAGTATTTTGGAACTAGTGTGTTTACTCAGTAATAAAACCTAAAATTCTTAATATTGCAACGAAAATATTTTGCCTTCACAGTCTTAATGTTGGACTTACTTGATGTATTAGACAGCATATTAAACAATAATGAATGTGCGGACATGGTAAATTCCCAAATGTATTGGAACATGATGTGTTACTACATTTATGCAGTGATTCGCAGTTATGTTTACCGAATCTCTCATGATGCTTAGGAAAGTTCTTTTAAAGAGGATGCAGAACTGCATCTGACAACTGGCGGAAAAGCTGTGACAGCCTTCAGTGGAAGAAGAATCCTAAAAAACAGATGTACCTCTTATAACACAAATATACATAATATTATACACGTGTTTACATTAGTCCATTTGTTTAGTAATGCTTATTTTATATCACATTTTGTAGGATATTTAGCATTGTGTTTGTACCTCATCAGATGTTTTTTGCCAAAAGAATGAGCTGAGTGCGTCATCACCATTCATCTCACTTTTGTAATTTTTCTCAAACTTCCCTTCACTAATAGCTTTCACCAACCGAGTCATGTGGTCACCAAAGTCCCCAGAGGCCACTTCCATTACTGAAGGAAAAAGATCATTTATTCTACAAGCACTGTCTTTCAGAAACGTGTGCAATACACATAATATACACTATATATATATATTAACAAAATAAATTGTACAGTACAATATAGAGTATCATCATTTTTGTCCAATGCTATAAAAAATCTTTTTTTTTTATGGAATATCCGTGATAAGGCGTCTTGTAAGAATAATCACAATTTATTTATGCTGATACACATTTGTTTCAGACATTTTAACAGAAATTATGAGATTCTTACTAAAATCAGCAGGGTTGTGATATGTAGGGCAGTTGAGTCCATGTTCTCTGAGATAGGGAATTAGGTTGGATACCTTCCCCTGGTAGATGCACTGACCTTGGCTCAGAACATAAAGCTGCAAAACAATTAAACAGGTGTCAAACTGTGCGATAAAATTGTTTTAATATTTCGTCCTTGCTTTGAACATCCCTATACAGAGTGTTCAGATCCTGGTGGGACGGTATGAGACACCTGCATAAAAATGTTGGGTACAGACAAATATCTACGGTCAATATTCTCTGTCACCCTATCACGCATTTCAGTTAGTCAGCATCTCAATTGTGTTTCTATCATCTAACATAATGTTATCATACTTACTTTGTCAAAGAGCTCAAATACTTTGGCACTGGGCTGGTGAATGGTGCAAATAATTGTTCTGCCTCCTTTAGCCAGAGCTTTCATCATTGAAACCACCTGGAAACAGGAGGAGCTATCCAGTCCACTGAAAACGAAAGGATATATCATTAGAATTGATAATTATATAATTAATGGTGTTGATGAGAGCAGAGATGGTTTAAAACTGTACACACATAATACATATGCACATGTACTCATAAATTTACATATGGGTGACAAATTAAAGGGAAAAATAAATAAAAGGAAATGGACCATGACCAGATGTGAGAACCAATTTAGTGCACATTTGCTAAGATTCTTTGAACATTTATTTTTAATAACATCCAAGATTAAAACATGAATGTGAAGTAACAGATAAGAGTTTCAGCTTTGAACTTAAAATATGGCATCTTTGGTGCACACCATACAATCTTTAAACGAGCAAACGTATTGGAACAGATATTCTTAAAGTCATTTAAACAACATTGAATATTTGTTTGCATATCCTTTCATGCAATAACTGCATCAAGCAAGTGACTCAATGATCCCATATATATATATATATATATATATTTTTTTTTTTCAGATTTTGCTCCCATATTTTTGATCACTTAAAAAATGTGAGTTCACACGAAAGGTGCTATCAGAGCCAGGTATGCCAGGTATGTCCTATATGCTCACTCCACAAATGACACAAGGCCACACACCCCTTTGTGTCAAAAGCAGGTGTCAGCATTGACAACCTTAATGCGAGGATAAAATGGAATTACGGAGAGAAAAAAAACACACCATGAGAGTGAATTGTGGGAACAGCAACAAGGCCAGATTGTGTTCTCTTGTGTCCAAGCTATGTGAAAGCTCTTACACAGACTAATTTAGAAACCACTTGTGTTCATAGCTATTCTTTCTTAATATTATATATATTATATTATATTATATTCTTTTTTTTGCTCTAGTGCATGCCAGTAGACTCACTGAGAATAATAAAGCAATCCTTATTAMATGAGAGCGCACAGAAGAAAATGTATTATGAGTGAGTGTTTCTCAAGGGGTTCACCTTGTGGGCTCATCAAAAAACATGACAGGTGGATTGTTGACAAGTTCCAAGGCAATTGCCAAGCGCTTCCTCTGGCCACCAGAGAGGTTAGATGTGCGTGTTTTAGCACATTCCAACAACCCAAGTACAGTCAAGATCTCGCACACCTACCAAGACATGGGTACTGTTTAGTATCATTATTAGCAACCAGTTCTTTGAGTTTGCCGCATAAAATTCCAATTTCAGCATTAGTATTTAACTGTTTAATAGTAACTACGCAGAAATCATCCTAATACACCTAATATTTTTTCTAGCTTTGGGAACATTGATGAAGCAAAAAAAAAAAAAATCAGTTTTTATATTACATATGCATTCCTAGACGTTTTATCAGGTACATAAAGCAATATTCTGCAGTTACAAAATCGTACTAAATATCAATGACTTTGTGCCGACATCTGAATCAGATTATGTTGACGTGCTATAAACTTAAACAATGTCACACGATAGCAAGTTCTGTTATGCTGGATATCATCAGGCTATGATGTGTTATGTGTACGCATGCACAGGCCAAGAGTGATATTGCATAAACACTATTTATCAACAGATAATGATTTATTTGTTTTTTTAACCAGGTATTTGGCTTGTTAGACATATATACTTTCATTACTAGCTGAACTTGCTAACCACAACAGGTGGAACTGGCGATATGTGTGAAGAGGCTCACACAGTTTTCTCTTACCATCTCTCTCCTACCATCCTCCTTTTCCCGAAGTTTCAGATTAGCTGATACCTGTGGAAGCAACGTTCAGAGGCATTTTGATCACAAACACATTTCTGATTATATAATCTCCACCATCCTACATCCTCTTTTTCCAATATCGTTAGCATTAGCTTTAGCCACAGTTCCTAGCCATAGTCATATTCATGTTCATATTTGTTCCTTGTGTTTGTTTTGTTCTATCATGTGTTCACACCATTTAGATAAACCACCTGCCCTTGCATCCTACTTCTCCCCCATATGTGACAAATCATATAGCGTCTAAGTTGTAGCAAGCAAGCCTGTTGTGGCTGTAAACTTTGACAATTAGAAGGTGATGTATGGCATTTTTAAATGCCATTTAAAAGGTATGAAAGGCCAACGTTGGAGTGAGGATCAGACTGTTTTCCCAGCATCACCTCTGTCAACAATAGCATCAACTCCCAGTTCACACCTCTGTAAGATTGCATGATTACTGACTGCGCACCAGAAATCTATCACATGCATGTGTGCACACTCACCTTCACAGTATATAAGGACTTTCACAACCTTATTCATTTTGCCTATCATATGTTTTGCATTCACTTCAAACAGTCATTAACAAGCGTTAAATCTCAGTGCCATATTGTTATGTTGGTTAGTCGATCAATGTTTCTGCCTAAATATTGTATTATATATATTATATTATAATATATTATAATTTATGATCATTTCTATAGAAACAAATATTAATTTAATACATATTCTGCACAAACAGATGTTTGGAAAACTTTTCTTAAAATAATTTCTCTCAATTTTAGCATTGTGCCATTTAAGTAGTATTTATTTAGTTTTGTGTTTATTTTTGTTGTGGATACAAAATATATGTTARAAGTAGCTGCAAGCAATTAAATACACTATTACAGTTTTTTTTTTATTTTATTTTTTTATAGAAAACACACAGAAGTTTCAGTAACACCTTACCATCATAGCCTCCTGGACAGTCAAGTGCGGCAAAAGCATGTCGTCTTGCATAATATAACAAGATACTTTCCTAAAGGACCTCAAATCTCGGGGTTGTCCATTTATCAAGATATCTCCCTTCATTCCTCTTTCCCTAAAAGTCAAAGCAATTTTTGAGTATGTATTTAAACTTTCCGTAACTTTTCATTTACAAATAAAAACTCAATAGTGTAACCTACATTATTATTGCTACATTGTGATTTTGAAAACATAATTAAAGAATGTACAAAACAGTCTATAATATTGTTGAACCTGAGCTGAGGTTGATAATCTTGTAATGGTAGTTGTCAGTCAGCTCTGTGTTGGGAATTTCAGTTCAAACTGCTGGGAAATATTTACCTCTAGATAGATAAGATACAGTAAATGCCATCACACCTCAACTTTAGGTATAGAGAGCCCCTTATAACAATTGAGATGAAAACAAATTAAAATGTGATGGACTCAAAAAACCTGAACAATGTGCTATGAAATTACAAACAGCCAATCAGAACTTATTTACGTTAGGGCACAACAGTTTTTTTTTCCCCTGTAGGTTAAATACTGTCTGAGACGATGCAGAATGAGTACAGTCACACTGCACACTGCTGCTTAATCAAACATTATGATCACCTTTTGCCAAGCAATAGTTAAACGCTAATCTTCTGTTGAGTAAAAAGGGTTTAACACTATAATGCAAATCTTGATTTGCGGACATACATTTATTCATAATAGTTAAAGACTTTGCATATTACAAATGTCACACAGTAACAGCAGCAGATTATACTGCATGCTTTTTGGAGCGTAGATTTGGATTCATGTTAAATGTGTATTGACCTGCCCTTGCATCTGTGGGATTAATCTGTGCAGCGAAGAACAAAGTGTTCTTCTCTGGACAGCTCCGGATAGCCTTTTTTTGTACCAGAGAGGATATGAATGATGCATTTATTTTAACATTTATTCTGTGTTTACAATTATCAGAGGATGGAAAAACACAGAGCTGCCTGGGGGAAAATGAGAGAGAGAGAGAAAGAGAGAGGGTGCTTTCTTGTGTTCACCTGTATCCTGCCAGTATGTTCATAAGAGTTGACTTCCCTGCTCCTGAGGGCCCCATGATGGCCACCAGACCCCCACTGCTAAAACTACCAGAGATGCATTTCAGCAGGGTCTTGTAACCTATGAAGGAAGAGGACAAGTGAGTGGGTACCTGAGAGAAAAGCAGAGAGCTGGTTTACCGCCATGTCAGGCTCAACGTGAAAAAAACATATTTACATACACTGTAATCCCTAATGTTCAAAGTAATAAAACATATTGAGTACTGTTAACTTAAACAATTACAATTCGTTCAAATTAATAGATCTTGATGAGTATTTAGAACCTTTTGGTATTTATGAGTTTGTAGAAATGACACTTTTCAAGTTAGCTGAACAGATTAGATATTGTAAGTAACTGTAAGGACTAGCGATTTTGTGTGTCTGAAATCATCAGGGCAAAAGGGCACGGGTGGCTCACTGGTAGGTGTTTCGCCTGCCATGCAAAAGGCCCGGGTTTGATTCCCAACAACTGGATGAAGTGCCTGTCCCAAGCCCAGATAAAATGGGAAGGTTGTGTCAGGAAGGTCATCTAGTGTAAAACCTGTGCCAAACTAGTGTGTGGACCGGATTCTCTTCTGGGGCGACCAATTGCAGCCAAAAGACCAACAATTTATTTGATTTGCAACAACTAAAACAAAAAAGAGAACTGCTATTAAATAGTATGAGTTAGGCTCCTCAATAATGCAAGTAAAGAACGATGAATATAAATGAGTACAACAAACTCAAAAACTCACAGGTCTGTAAACTTAAAATTGGAAACATCATTACTTTAAAAATTTGATGTAACTGATTACTGAGTTTTGCCAACTTATTCGGGTTTACAGTTTATGACCTCCTCCTGACACAAGGTGGCTCTTTGTAAATGGGGTGAAATAAAGTATTGTTGAATACCTTTTGTGTTTCTCACATTTTTTTTCACATGATTGCTCCTGTTTGCCTTTTTCCTATAGAATAATGCTCATTCTCTCCTGTCATATGATCCTTTCGATTTTCCACAGTTCTAATCCACTTACTTTTGTCCAAATTGACAATGCATTCTGAATTTGACCCAAGGTGTTGTTCTTGTTAGCTGTCTAAATACCTCCTTTTTATGTAATCTGCATTTTTTGCATTATATGTACTGTAAGAAGGTGTATTTACATTATAAATGTAATGTATGTACTGTTAATAATGAACTGCAAAGAACCTTTTAAATTTATATATGTATTTAACAACAAAAGCAGATGGTTGGAAAACTTTTTTTCCAGAATTGTGTCATTCAAACAGTATTTACTCTGTAGGTAGGTTTAAAAGGGAGATGACATAATATATCAATTATATATTAATAAACCGTGGCAGATTGTGAAAAATGTCAGATGACGACCTGTTATTTGTCTAGCTGACAGGCTAATCCAGTTGATTTCAGTGGCTGTGAGTTTAATTGGATTTGGAGTCACAAATATCTCTGACCTTCGCTGTCCTCGTTTAGTGTGGGATCCCTATAGTAGCTGTCAAAGAAGATGAATCGTGCACACTCACAGACTTGCATCACCAGACAAAACAGCTACAGTATTGGCAGAAAAACAAAGAATAGGTGGACAGTCCCACTAGATACAGTCCGTCTGTAATACGAGGGCTGGACCAAAAGTAATGCAAAATTGGGCTTAAGGTTCACAGATCATCCAAATTGCACATGTTGGTAGAGTAACCAGGGTCGGGCTCAACGATGGTGCAAATGTAAAATATTTTAACAGATTGTGTGCAGGCTTACAGTATATGAAAAGCTGGAGAATCAGCTTTTTCCAGCATTGATATCTAAAAATTGTCTCATTTTTTTATCCTGTAACACCACATATCCATCATGCAGAATGAACAGCCTAATGTGTGTATGAATTAACAGACAGTAACTGGTATCTGGTAAGTTACTCATGCCCAGCAGCGTTGCCTAAGGAAAATATAAATCATACTGCTTATAAGGCGGTCAAATGATCATGGACCCTGTAGCAATGCATTGTATTATAAAGAAGTATTATGCGTACTGAAGAACTTATTAAAATCTGTATAGTGTCTTATATCTGTGTAGCAACTTGTGAATTTTAAATGTTTTCTAAARAACTATGAAAATGCTTCTATTAAATCRAATTAGTAGCACGTGAAAATGGAAATTGTCATTTGATGAAATAATCATACTCTTACTTACACTTACTCTACTTTTCATTTGAAACATTGTAGTATTGCAACTCGTGCCATAAAACATCTCACTTAAGGCAACTGAACATCAAGTGACCTGACAACTTAAAAAATGGATATACACAGTATCATGCTGTACTGCTTTTATCTGCATATGTGCACAGCTGACAGTTTCATCCTAATAGAGGCCCATCCCAACCTCTGTGCTCATGCAGTACCTGGGGTTAATACAGTTTGTTGACCGACAGTTACCAATTGAGCTGAGAGCACGTATCAAGGTCGCTGACACTACTGTAGCCAGATCTCACTTTCCACTAAGTATGGATTACAAAGATTTGTTAGACAGCTCAAAGGCTCTGCATACAGTTGCAGTTGGTTATGGATGAGAACCCAGTAAAGGACAGATGTGTTGGATGTTTTGATCCAACAAAATAATTACCCATCAGTAGGATGTCAGTAAAGTTCCATATACAATTGTCCATATATATTGTACATATTCTTCAGTGACTTTTGTTCGCTAACACTACTTCAATATTCAATAATTATAATATGTAATAATAATTTTGAACAAACATCTAACTAAAGTTCATGAATTTATATTATTATTATTATTATTATTATTATTATTATAAAATATGAATGTATGTTCACAGAATAATGCAGAATAATTATAAATATGTACTCTCCTAGTTTGTTTATTACCATGAACATAATAAAAGTTCTATTAGTTTGAAAGGATTAATGGTCCCATTGCTCTTGGCCGCTGGGGGTGTCTGGTTCTGTGCTGTCTGGTAACAACACATTGGCAGAGGATCTTTTTGGTACCATGGGTTGCAAGGTGGATTCTCAGTGTATCTGATTTGATACAGTAGTTAGATGCATTCCATAGGTCCTCAATCAGATTTGGATCTAAGGAGTAAGGAGGCTCTGTCAGAGCAGCGTGCTGTAGTGCGCAGGGTGATCTGGTGCCCTTCTGTCTGGACCAATCTTAACCTTTTCCAGCTATTTGTGCTGCATCTGCTTTTCTGTGGAATTAGTCAGGACGGGCTGGGCATGGGTGAACCTCGGGTGCCCATGATCCTGTCACAAGTTGTCTGTATAGTGTCTTTCCTAGGACGTCAATAGAGTATTCTAGCTACTCGTGTTACATGTTATATTAGTAATAAAAAAAATAAACATTAAAAAACTACTAGTTTTGAAAACTGTACAAATAATTAATTATTTTACTATGCCAATATCTATTTGATCAAAATAGTAGTAAACTGTCCTTTTAAGCTTAGCCCTAGTAGCGATGACATTGTATGTAAATAGCAAGAATATAACTGATGGATTTTCTAATATGAGCCACAATATGTATTTAATGAATCATGAGCAGCAGTAAAGAGTAAAAAATATATATGTATTTACTTTATTAAAATAAAGAATATACTCTGATGACCCCCTCCATAAAATGACCCACATACATATGTAGATATTTAAGTAAAATACTGTTAAACTAAATGCATGTCATCTCGGTGGGAAAAAAAACCCAACAGGCTTCCCTAAAATGTTGATGTATATAGACCATTATTTGTGGTTTATAAAGCATTGTAAATAGACCAATTTGAACGTAATAATTAGCTTCTTACTGTTAGCTTCTCTGTTTACTTCTCGAGTTTACAAATGACTTTTATATAATTTGGGTGTTAATATATTTAGATGTTAGCAAGGTACCAATTTGAGTTATCAACATGCTTGCATTTACAGAAAAAAAATGATAAACTGGCTTCTTCCTGTTCATTCAGCTGTTCTGAACCCCACAGTATATGCTGGGACTGTATTTTGTTTTACCTGTGAAAAAATCTACCCAAATCACTTAAAGCAATGCATGTGTTACAGTATATTTTAAATATACTATAATTATTAAATGAGGCAAAAACTTTTTTTTTCACAGAGTGAAAATGAAAAAATTTCCTTCAGATTTTAGAGAGCAATTGTAGGCAACGTACATAATGATGCAATATAAAAAAATACTTTAAAAGAATTGTTCAATATAGTTCTTTTAAATAAATTACTTTAAAACCATACCTTTCTTTCTCCACCATGGTCCCTCAGGAACCAAGTATGAGAGGTCTCTGAATTCAATATTGACTGCGGGTCTGCGTGGCAGGTATGAGAAGCGCTGTGGCTCTGTCAGGTTGTTCTCCACTTTTTTCAGGTGTTCATTTAACAGTGGTGTCTGTCGGTTGCCAGTGTGATTGGTCATTACATCATCAATGGAAATGCAAACTGTCCTGGGGTCCAACATGAGATCAGAAGGTCCATTGGTGTTCTGAGTTAGAAACATAATACAACTGTGTATAAAACAGATCCAACAAAACAGGACAACAAAAACATTGTACTATAACTAATTTCTCAATATTCAGCACGACTATAGAACCATTAGAAATCCTTTTGTGTCACATTGTTAGGACACTGGTATGTGCAGTAATTGTATTGAACACTATCCAGGAAGTATGGAGGAATAACTACAAAGAGGCATAATCCCTGTTCACAGGAGTCACATGGGGTTTCTTTCAGCCAAAGTTTTCCTTTGGTTCAGTAGAAGGAAAAGATTCTGTCAAGAGCTTATGCTCGAATGATCAGTTCACATGAAAACACTCCTGCAGAATGGTTATCTAACAAAACTGCGTTGCCTTTTTCTATGTAATAACATCATAGAAACTGTCTAAAATTTGTATTAAACAATATAAGAGAATGAACAAAATGTAAGGAGAAAACATTTTTTAATTCTTTATACATAGTTGCCTAAGTCATATTGATAGCCAATTTACTATAAATAATAAAGAACATCTTTATACAGTAAACAGTTACATAATATTATACTTATTGCCATGCATTTTCCTAAAAGATCAAGTGTTGTTATTTCCAGCCCCAAAGCAGGGAACTCAGCGTAGACACTATCGAAACAGCTGCTGTTCCACCGTTTCAGGTATCTTATAATGATGCACATCACACTGTCTTTCCTGTCAGGACACAAACAGCTACAGAGACACTGGTTGCCTTTCTTACCATTATGATAGAGTTGGTCACAGTAGTATTGCTGACGGAGAAGGCTGCCATAAGATATGCCATTCCTCCCAAGTGCACCCCTGAGTAACTGGCCAGGTGAGAAGAAATCTCGCGCATGATCACTCAGCGCGCGCGCGCTCTCTCTCTCTCTCACCTTCTCACGCGCTCTGTTTACAACCTGGGACTTGCGCTTGGCTTGATGACGTCACGCAGTGGCTCGCTGCCACTGTGTATTGCCCATTTTGATCAAATTGCACGATCATCATCTACTGTTACAGTATGAATAGTTATGTTCGATCTCAGCGGCAATTAAGTTATGATGTTAAAGTTACTTATACAACGTTATAGACCAAACCTAACTCCTAATAATAATAATAACTCATATCACTATATGAAAGGTTTCAGGTTTATAAAGTTGGCTTAGTGGGGGCATTTACCTGTTATAAATATGTGGGTATCTCCTCTCACCGGCCGAAGAGATGCAAGAGCAAATTAACAACACATGAGTGCGTGCACCCCCTTGTGGATGTCCTTGAAAATAATATTTGCCTGCTACAATCGAGGAGAAATAAAGACCACCTGTCATCATTGAGGACACTCGAAGCTCTGGTTCTGAGAAAAAAAATATATATATATATATACAGTACAGACCAAAAGTTTGGACACATTCAAAGAGGTATTGAATTTGAATTTGTATTATGGCAAAAAAAAAAAAAAAAAAGCAGCTAAGTGAAGAAAAAAAACGAGTGGCCATCATTACTTTAAGAAATAAATAGTCATAGTCAATAAACTATAAGAAATAATAGTCAGTCATTCCAAAAAATTGTTGGACACAGAGTTCTAGCAGCAGACACATCTCCAGAACAACTGTTAAGAGGAGACTGTGTGAATCAGGCCTTCATGTAGAAGATCTGCTAGGAAACCACTGCTAAGGACAGACAACAAGCAGAAGAGACGCGTTTGGGCGAAAGAACACAATAAAGAACACAAGAAAGAACACAAGAAAGAAAACTCGCTGAATGAGAAGGGGTGTCCAAACTTTTGGTCTATACTGTATATTATTATATTTATTACATTTAGAATTTTGAGCACATGAGGAAGTGTATAAAATAATCTTTCTCCCTATTAATTATCTATTCTGCAACATCCTTTTTAATAAATACAAACAAATTGATATCTTTGAGGAAAAAAATGGACTTGATTGGACTATTAGACCAGTTGATGTCCCACATGCTGCTCCGCTGATTTCAGTGAGTGCAATATATGATTAAATAACGCAAAATTGAAATATTTTTCATATGTACCTATTGTTCTCAAGAAATTTTTTCATAAAATAAGTCATTTAGATTCTGAAGTCATCCCTCAGCTTCTGCAGATATTTTATATAACATTTTATATAATAAAATGTTGAAAAACTGGTGGCTTACATTTGGGTCCTTTTCTGTTGTACTACAAGACTTTGTGTCATCCCCTCATTGTCCTTATATATTCTCCTGCTGGGTAAAACTGCTCATAAAAATGTTGCAATGGTATGCTGATGACAAGAGATGCGTTGATTAAAATTAGTCTTTGTCGATTCAGTGCTACTTTTCTGTGGACTGACCTGCCAATACAATTTTCGTTTTATTTTAAAAAATCTTTTATTAACAGCATACCAAAAGTACATTTTTGTTAATAAAGCATACATTAATAATAACCATTTAAGAAGTTCGGCTATATACAAAGCTTTCATTGGATATAATTTTACTGATATTTGTTACTTTTCTCACTTCATTCAACACAGCTGAATCKCTCTCAGTATTTGAAAAATATCTAAAGACTTACCTTGTCACGGGGCAGGCAGACCAGGGTATAACTTCCACATCCTAATCTTTTAATGCAACCTATTCCCTAGAATCAAACCCATGACTCATGGCGCTTTTCGGTTGCACATCTTGGGCACCCTTTTGTCTGGCACAGAGCTGGATAGATCTAAGATATCTAGATATCTAAAAGTGGTCCCCCCTGTCCATTTTGTCAAGCTATACATGTGACTCCTGTTAAAAGAAGTGCTTTTCCTCACTCTTTGTGCACTCCAGTCTTCCCTATCCTAATGCTCCACTTATGCTTGTTGCTACCTTTGCTTCAGACTTGCTTGTGACTTCAAAGGATGTACCCATATGAGTTAGTTATGTAAAAAAAGAAATGTGGCCGCAAGTTTTATCCATACTTCCTGGAGCATCTCCCACAAGATGGCTTGATGGAGTCTTCCTCCATACTATACGATCAAGCTGCTCCCACAACAGCTCAAAAGGGTTCAGATCCAGAGACTGTGCTAGCCGCTCCATTACAATGAGAATTCCGGCTAACTTTAATTATTTGTGTAATGGGTAAACTTGTTTGTAAAGTCATGAAAACGTGTTTTTCTTTGGAAACAACTAAATTTGCAAGTGATCCCAAACTTTTGAGTGGTAGTGTATGTATACAGGTGCGTCTCAATAAATTGGAAGATCATTGGAAAGTTGATTTATTTCAGTAATTAAATTTTAAAAAATTATACATTATATAGATTACACACAGACGTATATTTTTCAAGTGTTTATTTATTTTAATTTTGATGATTTTTGGCTTACAATTAATGAAAACCCAAAATGCAGTATTGCAGAAAATTAGGATATTGTGAAAAGTTCAATATTGGAGACTGATGGTGTTACTCTAATCAGCAAATTGACTTAAAACACCTGGAAAGTTTTCATGAGCCTTTATGGTCTCTCAGTCTGGTTCAGTACACAATCATGGTTAGGTCTTGACTAATTGACAGTTGTCCAGTAGATGCTCGTTGACAACCAGCACATGGGAGAAAGAAACAAAAGGTCATTGCGAAAGAATCTGGCTGTTCACAGAGTGATGTATCCAAGCGGATTAATGAAAAGTTGAATGGAAGGGAAAAATGTTTTAGAAAAAGGTGCACAAGCAACAGGGAAAACCGCAGCTATCAGCTTTAAGGACCTTGGTATCACTATGCTTGGTTGGCCACCTGACCTAAACCATTTAGAAAATCTATCTCCATCAGAACAACCTGGGCTTCAATAAGACCTCAGCCGTGCCACAGACTGATCGCTGCCATGCCACATCGCATTTCTACATCTTAAAAAAAAAAAAAATTGTTCATCTTAACCTCCTGACTACCAGGAAAAAAATTATTTTAAAATTACTTTTATTTTTCCTTTTTCCAATTGTTTGATAGGCAATGAGCATACTGACATGTTTTTTTTTTTTTTTTAAGTTTTATTTTCACAATATGTTGGGTCCACCCCAGTGGACAACAAAAGTTAGTATATCCGAAAATGAACCATGAACACAACAAGGAAATTACAAAGAAAATATGTACTGAAGCCATGCATTGGTGATTGCCAAATCAAAAAAGTGCAAAATTACACGCACTGTCCACTTCTGACTGCAAGTGGCCATCCTGTAGAAACTTAGCATTCGGTCAGCCACGTCTACCACACCCATGTTGCTGTTGTACTCAGCCACTTCCAGTGGTCTTGACACCTGAACATACCTTTTGTCCTTCTTAGACCATCTATTGCGTGTGTCTTGAGGCTCAATGTCATAGGCAGAGGATGCCATGACCACTGGCTTATTGTCAAACCACTTAATGATAGCAAGTTCAGGAGGGCTTCATCTGACCACCATCTCAGATGTGCCTCTTCCTTTTTTTTTGATGGCCTGGTCCCCTATAATGTTGCACTCCTTTGGAATTCTGTCCTTCATCAGAGTTACAGTTCCTGTCAGCCCCTTCTCCACCAGAGTGTTCAAAAGGTCGACGGTTGTGAAGTACCGGTCAAAGAACAAATGGGTTCCTCTGGGAACGGACTCAGTCAAATGAAGAACAGCTTGTGCTCTGATGCCCTGTCCTACTGTAATTGGGAAGGTGGTCTTGCCTTGTTACACAACAAAATCTAAGATCACGCCATTTGGCGTGGCCAAGACAAACACCTTCAATCCAGTTGGGTATGGTTTGCCTGGAACATMCTGGCCAGATGTGGATGAGAACACAGAAGAGTGTGCCCTGTCTGAGCTTCATCATCTGTCCTGTCTGACTCTTCTGAATCTGCCTCAAACTCTGCATTTTCATCTTCCTCATCTGACAACTCAATATCTGTGTTTTCACCAACAATTTGCAGCAGAATTCTCTCTGCCTCTGAAAGTGACTCCCTTCCTGCTTACAATAATCAAAATGTTGGTAATAATTACAACTGTCCACTAASGAGGACATGTTATAAATGATCACTTATCATGGAAAAATATTCATACATTACATTAGAAAATTAATGAAAGTGTTTTTTAGAGATTCATGTAAAATAAAACAACAATATTTCAAGATAAAATTTTATCAATAATAAAGATTAAGCAGTTATTTTTCTTCTTTCCATAAAATGTCCTGGTGGTGATAGATGCCATTTTTTTAAAGGAGGAAGAGGAAGTTCCCAAAGCCCCACCCCTATAAATCTGGTATCATTTAAAAGTCCTGAATGTCCTCTTTAAAGCACAAGAGGAGTTAATTAGGTAGCATGCAGGATTTGGGAGATATTCCAGTTTACAAATGTCCTCTAGAGAAGACAAATTTGAACTGCAGGTAGTCAGGAGGTTTTAAGTACTATTCCAAGTTTTCTAAATTCTGAATTTTGGGGGTTTTATTAGATGTAATCCATAATCATCAAACTTAAAAGAAATAAACACTTACAATATCAGTCTGTATATAATGAATCTATGTAATCTATATCATGAGTTTCACCTTTCATTTTTGTTTTCAAATTGAATTATGGAAAAAAAAATCAACTTTTCAATGATATTCTAATTTATTGAGATGCACCTGTGTGAATATATAAAAGCTGCAGCTCATTTGTACAATATCTATATTTGCACAGATTTGTTGCAGATACTCGGCAACATATACTTTTATTTGCACTTCTGATAGATGCTAAACTGTATTTTCTTGCTGAGTATCTGCACCAAAGAATGACATTAAAGTTGTACCTATCTACCTACCTAATAGTTTTACTATGTTTGGATGAATTTAACTTTAAACATTTACAACAAGAAATGAATTCACAATCTAGTTAAATGTAAAAATACACGACTACCTCTTCCGTTTTACAACTATTATGTTACCCAAACATGTTTACCATGCATAGGAGGGGTGTCTGGTCACAAGAGACCGCATGTGCCCCTTTTCCATGATGATGTGGAATCTGAATGTTTTGTGCTGACAAAGTGTCTCGTCCACCACAGCAGCAATATTGCATGTTTATACAGGTTTAACAGTTTAAAACGTACTAACACAGAGACAAAGAAAACTATGAAAAGAAAATTCCTTCTTCAGATTATTATGTTTAGGTTCGTTTAGGAACGGTATTTGATATTTAAACAGAATCATTAAGGGGAAAAAAATATGCAGTGATGATTTAGACAACATTTACAACTATTAGAAGACACATGAAAGCTAGTTAGAGCTATATAACAAACTATAATATTTAATTATGAACTCTTTTTATGTGCATTTAAAAGCATGTATATTATCCTTGCTCTTTTTTTTTAGTTGCCTTTGATGTTTTTCTCTTCAGTTTTGTCAAAGTTCTTTTTCGTGTTCCCTTTTAAAAGAGAGTTTGTTACTAAGCCTCTGTCACCAACCCCTCCCATCTCTGGATGTAAACATATATAAATGTTACCTGGTATGGTCAGCTGTCATAATTGTGGCTTAACAACATGAAACTTTTGGCATTGATCATCTTTACTATATTGCTGCTGACGACTAGCAAAGGTACAACACGGCATGTTTGCAGAAAGGGATCAGATGATGCTCATAAATATTGTGTTAGAAGAATTTTGTGTTTGGAATAGGTTGAAGACGTTCCTTACGTTCCTTCGTGACGGTTCTCTTTTTCTAGCTAATGATACAGATGTTCATGGCTGGACATGTGGCTATCGAGGGCTTTGCAGGAAGCACTGCTATGCCCAAGAATACATGGTTGGTTACCACGGTTGCCCTCACAGATACAGGTATTATTATCATAGTAGCTTTATTTTTATGTGGCTAGAAACTGATGCTTACTAATTAGTGCATTAGCCATATTCTTAATCATGTTCTTGATAAATAAAAATGTTTATGCTAAACAGGCTCATATTAACTGCACTTATCTCTGCTCATTTCCAGATACTGTGCGTTGAGATTCTAGCCAAATCCATTCTGGCAAGAGCATTTACTCCATCTTGATTGTTGTTTTCTCTGCTTAATACATACAGTAACAATGAATGACATAAATAGTTATATACAAAAGAAATATTATCAGACTGCAAATGGTAGTAAAATACTGTAAATAAGTGTTATTGCACTGTTAATTTTTTTAAATAGAACAAATATTTTTTTATGTGGTTGTAATTGGATTAGATCATTCAAAGAAGCTCATGTTATATATTTCACAACACATAAAAGCTGACTGGCACAGTGATGTAATAAAATATAATTAAATTTGGTCTTGAGGTCTTCATATTCTCCCCATCACACCGACATCTTGTTTCTCTCCTATCTGTTCTTTGTCCCTTTTTCCATCTTGTTTAATAATGTCTTGTACCTTTTTGATTCCTTCTCCAGTCTTTGTAAAGTGGTGCATGTTTGTTAACAATGTTAAGTTTCCAGTTGTAGGTGGCATGATGGCATAGTGGTCAGCACTGTGGCCTCGCACCTTCAGGGATTTTGCATGCGCATGAAGTTTGCATTTTCTCCCCGTACTTGGTAGTCCATTTACATGCATGGTAGGCTAAATGGCATTTCCAAATTCTCTGCAGCGCAAGTAAATGTGCTTGGATGCCCTGTGATGGATTGGCACTCTCAGTATACATGCAAAAAAACATAATTCTCTAAGCATACGTACCAACAACTCAAAAAGAGAAGCAAAAGGTATTTTTGTCATCCTGTTAATATTATTTATGTTTGAAGTTCACAACTGACTTGTAAGTGCTGAGATAGCCAAAAAAATCTATCAAACCAAAACTCCAGCTTTCTTTTTGTGGAGTGTTATTAAAGTTCCCAATTTTCAAAAGGAATTGCACTTAAAAAAGTGAAATGTTAGAATAAAAGCACAATAAAATTGTAAAAAATGACAAAAGCTTTATTTAAATTGTATTCTCTCTTTTTTTTTTTTTTGACAAACAGCGGCACAATAATAGCTAATGCAGTGAATTAATTGAAAAGGCTGCAGCTATTCTGTAACTTTACCACTAAAATAAAACTGTATACATTTGTGTTTATAACTATTACAAAATAAATAAATACTTTTAACCGTTTTATGATTAATCTGCTTTGCTTGGGGGGAAAAAAAAGACAGAAACATGGATGTGTGTAATCGGAACTTATAATAAGACAGACATGTTTTGTCATTATTTAATCACGTGCTTGAAAGCTTTTCCTCCTTAGTGAGACTACATAAACTTGAATAGTTTATTACAATTTAACCTTTAAAACAATAATAGGGGCAAATTTAAATTCTTACTCCATCTGTCTGWCTGATGCTCGGAAAAGGGCATCATTCTTTTTTACTGTAATGCAATTCTGAGACTTCAGCACTTGATAAAACAGTCTTAATATATGCTGTTAATGAGTTTTTTTAAACACTCATGTTCATCATGGTGCCAAAAGGAATCAGTGTAAAACTTCAACATTACTTTAACACAATGTTTAACTGAAACTTTATGTACAAGAAAACCGATGCCAGTTGAAAATGGGTATGCCATGACAATCTTTATACAAATTTATTGACTGAAGTCTAACAAATTGACAGACAATTTCATCACACTCTTTCCCAGTTAAAGAGATAGCTCTCATACATTGAGTTTCAACTGAAAGTTACTTAGTTTTCTTTTCCATCGCCAATGTGTCATGAAGCTTTGACACACACCTTTCATACTGGTCCATCACCAATGTTCCATTTCCATCAAAAAATACACCAACTGACTTTGTGAACTCAGTGGACCTAGTCTGCTTGGTTTTTCCATCTGTAAAGGATGCTTTCAGGGTGTACTTATCATCAAACCTATAAAAGATAATTCCATCAGTTAATGCATATTTTAAAATAAAAATCTAAAATCTGCAAAGGGGAAATAAGGGGGGGGACCTTTTAAGACTTGATGAAAGCTGCCAGATGTGATCCGGGTCCATGCCAGTTGGGTCTTTTTGCACGGCCATAAGAAAAATGTTTTTCTCTTTGTAGGAGGTATACAAAGTTAGTATGCCCATCATTATAAAATATGTATAAGATCATTAAGGAAACACCAGTGAAGTACTGAATCTAGACATGATAATATTTTAAATTATAAAAAAAATCCAGGATTAAACTACATTTTTAACATTTTAACATGGGGAACATATGTGAGAAAGACAATTGTTTGATAGACAATCTAAAAACATTTAAGAAGTTGTATTCAAAAAAAAAAGAAAAAAAAAGGAAACATACACTGTAAATTGATCAGTTTTAGCAGTAAAGGATATGAAACAACACAGCATGCTAGGACCGGTTTGGACTCTGGGAATGGGTGTAGGTAGTCCCAGATTAAGGCTACAATGGCAAAAAGGCAGGAGATTGTGCAAATGAAAAGACGACCATCCACAAGGCTGTAGTTCTCAAAATAGCCGTACTTCTCAATGAGTACCTAGGACCAAGAAAGAAACGGCAGTAAGCCAAGCATAAGTGAAACATGACCTAAACAAAACATAAACACAAAAATATCAGTTTGACCTGCCTTTTTAGCTGCATCGTCAAGAGAATTCTTCACAGCTGCACCGTCCCATTTGTCAATTTTGACAGGTTTTTCATCAATCTTCCACTGAAAACATACAGATATTTAATTATATATATATATATATATATTAAAGCAGATTCTACGTCCATCTCAATTTTTTTTCATAACTACACAAAATTCAACATGTATCCTAGGTCTCCATGTCAATAAAGCACATACACTCCTTTGTATACCAGATGCAATGCCGTGCATCAATCAATTGTAACGTGCACATGGCAAATTGTTTATCTAAAAATGCGATCAAACTGATTATAAAGCAAGATTACAAGCAGCAGTTTTAACCTGGCGTTGTTTTTTTTTTTTCTTCTTTTTTTTAGCAATATGGTTCGCGCGGATAAAGAGTTAATAAAGAGTTAAACCGTTATTTCCTTTATAGAGAGACGTGCTCCTTGTTCACTTGGCGAAGCTTATGGCATCATTTACAAGACCAAACCTTATTACAAACTTCAAAAGGTGGTTTAAATACGTACTGTGGTCTCAAGCATGCTTATACACTTTATACGTCCGTTTGACTAATACGTGCTAAAATAAAAATCAGTTTCTTTAAAAAAACGAATATGCTTGTCTTTCAGATTTCCGTTTTGAGCTGCTAGCTGTTAGCATGCTTATGGCTAGTGCACATCTCTCTGCTCTTACAAAGTCCATAATAAAGGTTGCGCAGAAAAGAAAAAATATATATATGTCTAGAATTTTACAAAAGTCTAACAGCAGGTTGTAAAGAGTTTTTATACTCCTTCAGAGAAACGTAATTAACAACTCTTACTTTTTGGAGCAGACCATTCTTTCCATTTCTTGCAGCCATCTTCTCTTCCTGGTCATCCGTGTGACCTGGCTCACTCTGATTGGCTGAGCTCACACGCCACGCACGCACGCAGCCAAACCAACGCGGAGAGCTCGAGCTGCCTGCTGTGAGTCTGCTGCGACTTCCTGGAAATGTGTTCTGTGCGTGTTGTTTGTTTTCAAAAGCTTCTTAAAGCTTTTCTACGTCCGTTATTTAAATCTAGATAGGCTTACTTGACATCTTACTAAGTCCACCCATATCTACAGTTTTTTCCCCCTCAATGTATTAAACACATCACTTATTTGGAAAAATCCATCATGGCAGTGAACAGTGAGGTCCAGTGCAAATGACTTGTTTATTCAGTTCAGTTATTATTGATAATTCAGTGCTATGGATAAATTATAGTCACCAATCCAAAGGACTCAAAGGAAATCCACACAAACAAGCAAGAAAATAGTGTTTTATTTGGTATTTATAATTTGTTTACTCCAATAACATTGTTTCCTTCCTTGTGGAAACACTAAAAAAAAAAGAAGAAGAAAATTGTTTGGACAAAAATTATTGATTTGCTAATTTATGCATTATAAATGTTAACAAAAACTTTAACTGAACTGGACAGCTAATTATTAACATTGGAATACATACTAACAAGGTTAAAATAAACCAATGAGCACTTAATAATGTGGCTTAAAATGTGATAAAATAAGCAATATTGTCCAAAAAGAGGAATGCTTGTCTTTGATCCCATCATTCACACATTTTTCTAATCATAAGAAACATTCTTCAAATGCAGTTCAAACATGCATCGGAAAAGTGTTCAATACTTTTAACAGTCAAAGAGATTAAATGAGATGAGAAGGTTCATCCATTGCTCTCTGTGCATACAGTCATTAATATACAGTCAAAACACAAGCATTTTCAAATAGTTTTAGGAGCCCATACAGTACTGAACAGAATATGTAGAATGTGTTTCAGAAAATAAACATAAGGGAGAAGCATGAATGATGGTGAAATAAAAAAAAAAATGGCATATGAATAAAATGTCACAGCAATTCTGTTTAAAATAACCATTTCAAAGAAATCTACAGTGACTAAATGCAACATGGGTATGCTTAATCAAGCATATAGTGCAATATACATTTTTCATTAAAGGTCAAGCTAGTCAAAACTTTTGCAACACCGTAAAAGTATTCATGTAAAATTCTGACCGATGAAGAAAAGGCATGAAAAATGCAGTCAGCAAATCTAATGCACATGGGGAGACTGAATATAAATGAATTTAAAGATAAACCAGAAAATCTTTTTAAGCAAGATAAAAACACATTTTAAGAGCAAATGTAGCAGGTTGGGTAACGTAAAGCTTTTATAGTGCCATCTCCTAACATTCTAGTTTGGGTCAAGCACTGAACGAGGCAGTAGCCTTTAACTATTTAAACTGAGAAATTAAAATATGAGGCCAATTGCCCATTAAGGTAAAAAAAAAAAATACAACTAATACTAGGCATTTCCTTTTTAACACCATTATTACATAAAAACAAAATGATTGCTGTTATGCAATGCATTATTGTTATACGATTTTATGGTTCATGCTCCAAAGAGAAAATTCATACAAGATTTTTCTGGTCATTGATCAGGTACTGATGAATTAAAGAGAAAAATAGTAAGGGCAAAGTATTTTAGAAAAAAGCTGTTATTTGGTTCAATTCTCTGAGATAAATAGTACGAAAGGAAAATAGACAAGAATAAGCACAGTCCCATTCACAAAGACCATTCCAAAAGATATCAACATTCTCCATCTAAACAAACAAGGACAGCCTCATTTGGTTCTGTCCCTTGTCAATATGATCTAAGACTTCAAATTAAAGTGTTTTATTTTTCTAGAAATCCTTCCTGACCTGCGTGGATTACGTGCTGCTCTACCGTCTACACAAATCCAGGACCGTAGAGGATATTTATCAGAACTCATTCTGTGCCTTTCAACTTTTTGGCCTTCTTTGTCAAATTGTCTTTGTAGCTTTATTGCCAGTTCTCGGTCCATTCTTTCTTGATGGAGCCGTTCAACATATTCATTTTTTCTACATTGTGGATCACAGCCATCACAGCTTTCCCTTTTAAATATTTTTATCCTTTTACTCTCTTCCAGATGTTTGGTTTTCTGCCTCCTCTTTCTGCCCTTTCGTGAGGTAGGTCTGTTAAGTACACAACTTCTGAAATTAGGCTCATTCTTTAAGTCCTGAGGGTCCTCTATACCCGGATTATGACTTGCTCCTATACATTTGTCCATTATGGGTGATTTCAAGTTTTCAGCTCTTCCTGAAGGTGAAGAATGTGGTTCACAAGCACCACACTGGTTGTAAGTATCCAGATTTCCGAAAGTAGGATACGCAGTTGTAGACTGTGAACCATCATCTCGGCTACACTGATCAAAAATCAGCTGTCGCTTATTGTAAAGCAAAGATTTTCCCCTTGGCTTTTTAGAATAGTTTGTATTTATAGAACAAGAGCAATGTGGGCCCTGCAAGCCTTTCTCCATGGGTCCACAGTTACAAGATTTGTTCTCTTGGTCTTCTTCAGAGCACTGTGTGATGCTGTGATCATCTGCCACTGGACTAGTGATGGTCCCTTTGGACATGAACTTGACACGCTGCCGGTCTAGCTCAACCTGCTTCCACTTTTGCAGGATGCTAGGACTTGCTTCATAACTAGTGCTTTTCTGCAGGCCATGGGTCAGGTTCCTGGGTGTGGACTTTACTATGGTGGGTTCCATTAACCGACCATCTGGAAGTCTTTTCGGTGGCGTGCATGGTGAGCAAACTATGGGCTTGAAGTGGTTCAGCTCTTCTGAGATGCTGTCATTGCTCTCTGGGCTGACAGATCGCTCAGGTTTAGTGTGAGGCACTAAAGATGATGGTGGAGACGTCAAGATGGAATGCCAGAAATGCCTCTTGTCAAGGGGAAGTACTGGTGCTGAGAAGGAACGACTGTTTTCAGAGGATAGGAGTATCCCAGCATTGAAACTATGACAGACACTGGCCTATAGTGAGGGAAAAAGAAATGATTATTTTAATAACAAAAAATGATCCTTTATGAAAATTCCTCTATAAGAAGGGGAAACACAATTCTGTATTCTATATCCATAATGAGCTCTGATATATATCTAGTATGACAACTAAAGACTGATTGATTGGCCCCTGAGTGAAATCATCAGGTTTTGTGCTTGACTTACAGTGATCAGCTGATCAGCCTTGGATATAACCCAATCTTTGCTCATCAAGCATGCCATCCCAAGAGGCACAATAGAAACGCATTTGCCCTGTGCTCTAAAGATTGCGAGTTTAAAACCCTCAGGGCGGAGGCACTTTGCACAAGATGTGCATCTGTGCTTTATTATGCCCCTAAAGGTGATTGTAGAGCATTTCAATATTTCAATATTATTACAAGTAAAAAAAAAAAAAAAAAGTCTTTGTATGGCATCAGTTATAGTGCTTAGACARAAGAGAATTTGGAAGAAATTGGAATCTGCTAAATCAGTACCAGCAGGGTACACTTGGGCCAATAAAAGTGCAATTGTTGCATCTTCAGTGACAACAATCGGAACTCATTATGCAGGTGTTAAATTCTCTTATACTTTTTCTGGTAAAGAAAGATGTGGTTGAGCAACTTTTCTTCTTCCCTCCTCAGAGTCAGTACAGCTTTGGCTCCTTTGTACATTGATGGTGTATAGACTGCATGAACACAAAAATGCAGGAACATGAAAAATAATATGTACACCCTATACAAGATCGTGTGGTATACAAGTAAAAAAGTAAATCCTTATTTATGAAGTGTGTGAATACCTTCTGCAAAAAGCTGGAGAAAACCTTGATCTGCGGACAAATGCAGATGCGTGCCTGGTTCTCATTCTCATAGGTTCTTCATTCTCAGAGTCTGACAACACTCTTAAAGGCTGAAAAAAAAAAAAAAAACGATTATTGTCGTGAACATTTTTCTTTTTTTCTTTTCTTTTAACTAGGGCTTTTGTCAAATAAACCAGTTAAACATTTTTACTGCTGTTCGAGTTGTAAATGTAAAATATTATGTTTTTTTTCTCATTTATTCTACTCTTTACAACATTTGAGGATATTATTTCATTCATTCAATTATCTCTAGAAACTGCTGCATCCCAGTCTGGGCTTGTTGAAGGAACCCTGAAAGCATATAAACCTTAAGAATTTTACATGGCACAGACACACCTGGGAAAATTCAGAGTAACCAATCCACCTAGTGGACACAAAGCTTGCTGAAAGCCACCTACATTCATTGCTGAGCCACTTTAATAAACAAACAAAAATTA
This sequence comes from Clarias batrachus, assembly GCA_003987875.1. NCBI lineage: Eukaryota > Metazoa > Chordata > Actinopteri > Siluriformes > Clariidae > Clarias > Clarias batrachus. The sequence continues at coordinate 78,754 of QMIH01001561.1, read as the reverse complement.
AACATACAGTATCCTGAGAATGTTGTAGTCCACATTCCCCTTTTTTGAGGCACTTTTTCATTCTCTCTTCACTTTCTTCATCCATTTTCATCTGGAACCACAAAGAGACACATTTAAAGTGGGCAATCATGAACAATAAGCTATGCACAGTAATATTTTGTTTAGCCATCTTCAGCTCTAATTACTATTTGTAACGTGGTGCCAATTCAAGTGTGGAAATCATTCCTCATGCTCCCAGAAACTACTGTTTTTTTGTTTTTTACAATTTGAGTCCTGAAATATGGCTATGCCATCAGTGAAGAAAAAAGCCCACTGATGGGATAACCTGATGATTCAGTTAATTCAGGTAGTCGGCTAATTTTATTTAACTGTCACATAACATTGCTGAGCCTGGACAAGACCAACTGAAAGCAATCCTAGGTCAGCCTCCAGAGAAATGTTGCACAATTAATTGAATAAAACTTTAACTCACTGTATGGACTTGTGCAATTATTTAACTGCAAAAGGTTGCAATTTATGATAATATAGACATACTAAGTATTTATTTATTTTCTAGAAACTTTTGAGGTACTACATTTTTTTTTAAAGTCTTTTTAAAATTCAATCATTTATGCCATTATTTGCTGTTACTTGACTTGATTAATACATATGAATAGGAAATAGGAATCTCCTTCAAGATTTTTTCTGACCATATTTCTTCTGCAAAGACATATTAATGTGTTATTAATAATTTATAATGTGATAGATAGTTCTTAACACAATTCCAGTCATTTTAATGCTTTCTTTGCTTGATGCCAACCAATAATTTGACTCTTGAAATGGCAAGTTTTCTGGGGACAGGCAGTGTATATTGTATTCCTGAAAATCTCATTATATTGGGTCAATAATAAAAGACTTGGAATGCATTGTCTAATCAAAAATAATCTAACCTTATTTTTTTGTTTATCATAATCATTCCGCATTTCTCCAGGCTTGCGTATTTGGACAGGTGAACAGAAACCATCTGTGGAAGACAAGACAATAAAGCACATTATAGCTGACCTGTAACAATATCAGAGAATACAAAGATAGCCAAACCAAGTCAATTATAGCTTTTTTTTTGTTCAATGGTTTCGTTGATGTTTTCATATAATAATGGATAACATGCGACATCATATTTACACCGAAGGGAACAGGATATGATTAAGGGCTGTGGTTTGGTTGTCTGTAAGTGGTAGAGTTGTCTATAATTTGCCAATGTTTTCAGAAATGTTGATTTACAAAACCCAGTGCCAGTATGGCATCGGTACCTATATAACCGGTAAGCACAAGAGGTGAATCTAGAACGCAGATTTCGGTGCCACTTAAATGCCTCTGAGATCGGTTCAATTATTTGTGCTTTGGTTCACTGGACACTCACCCTCACTGCATAGGAAAAATAACTGCCAGACTGAGAAAATGCATGTGAATGTGTGTAGGAAAATTCTTATAATACAAATCCAACAAATCTTTGTAGTAATGCGAGCATCAATGTTTTCTCATTCTGACTTAAAAGCACAACTTCGGGAAATGAGACCATACAATGAGCGCATGATTGCAGTAATTATACCCACAAACCAATCAGCCATGACATTGTGACCACACGAGTGATAGTGAATAGGTCCCCCCCCCCCCCCGTTTGCTACCAAAACAGTGATGCACTGTGTTCTGACACCTTTTTTTGGGAACCAGTATTAACCTTTTCAGCAATCTGAGCTACAGAAGCTCTTCAATTAGAATATTCCAAAAGAGCTGCAGTTCAAGATGCTCTGACAATTTAGCTCTTTTTATAAAAGCTACAATGTCTTGATACAGTGACACATGGAAGTGGGTGGGATATACTGGAAGTTGGTGTGTTGTAAGTAGAAAAAAATGGCAAGTGTAAGTATTTAAGTAACTTTGACAAAGACCAAATTGTGAGGGCAAGATAACTGGGTCAGTGCAACTCCAGTGAGATGTTCCCAGTTATACCACATATAATGTTTGTCTTATACATTTTTTGCTCATTTAGTACAAGATGAATATTATATTTAATTGTACTTGTAGACAGCTCTTCTGCTGCATGTAGACATTTTGCAAAATGTTCTCCAAATTGTTTCTTACTTAGTGCAAGTATATTATAGTGTTAGTACATATAGTATATTTAGTTCCAAATAGCATTTAAGAAGACCTTTGACATAAGACTTATTCTTATGGTTATAGTGTTAAAATGAGTTGATCATAAGTAGGTGAAATGATTACATGTATGTTTTTATGAAAGAATGCAACTAAGTGAAGGATTTGAAAAACTAATTTACATTTCGCTAAAAAGTGAAAAATACATATATGGGGACGTTTTATACACCCTGTAGATTCATGACACAACAGAGGTACTCTGGTCCCCAGGCACTGCTGGATTTGTAGTAGATTTCTCACCTTCCATGCCACACACTTGGGTTTAATTCCTAGTCGGTGCACAGCCTCTTTAAGGTTCGAGGTTGCTAAACATGAAGTTCAGAAACACTGCCAAGCTGCCACTGTTGGAACACTACTTGAACAAGGCACTTAGTTTTCTGTCATATTCTGGCTGACCCTGTGATCTGACCCCAGCTTTCTTACATTTGTCACGGGTGACAAAAAAAAATGCAACCTTCTTTCACTTTTTCAAGGTAAGCAGCAACCTTATATCAACTAAAAAAATGATACTTCCTGCAAAGAATTAAAAGCTGCGGTACAAATTTTGCAAAGCCAATATGTGCACAGCTGGTCTTGTTCCTTTACATATCACTTTGTCATCCATCTTTTACTCAAGCTAGAAATATATATTTTTTTACATTATAGCTCACATATGCTAGCACTGAATGGTTGTGGTTACACTGTTGCCTTGCACCTCCAGGGTCCGGGTTCGAATACAGGATTAAGCGGTATAGATGATGAGTGAGTGAGAGAGAATGAGTGAATTGATGGATGTGGAAAAGCAGAAGCGGTAGCAATGTACAGAAAAAATATTTAACAGAGTAACAAAATCTATATAGTTTATAATAGAGCTGTAAATAGAGCCGTTTTGAAATTTATTACATGAATTGATTAAATTGAAATTTTCTCTTCTAAGCCAAGTCTCTGAAATATAAATTAGCACGTTAACTAGTTTAAAATACTATGGAAGAGGAAGAGCGTTATAGACTGACAGGCAAGTAAAAAAAATAAATAATAAACATATATTTTTAAAATCCAGTTTAAACACAAACTGATATTATTAAGAACATTTTATAAAAAAAAATGTTTTGAATTTAACAACACTGGGAAAAAATTACAGTAATAAAATAAGGCCTGGAGCCTATCCCAGGAGACTCAGGGCACGGGGTGACAATCCATTACAGGGCACACACACAAACACACACTACAGGCAATTTGTGAATGCCAATTAGCCTAATCTGCAGGTCTTTGTACTGTGGAAGGAAACCAGAGCACCCTGTGAAAACCCACCAAGTATGGGGAGAATATGCAAACCCCATGCACACACAGAGACGGGAAGGCGACAGTGCTAACCACTACACCACCACTACACGTCTACTTGACTAAATCTTTTTTTTAGTATTTTACACACCGAAAGTTTACACTATTTATATATACAGTATAAACTTWAAAAAAAATACCTGACTATTTTTTGTACATACTTAAAATAGCGCATTTTCCTAGTGCACCATTTTGGACGAAAAGAGGTTATAAACTGGACAATCAAAATTACGTCTCTAAACTTTGATGCAGTTAAGGAGGAAAATCTCAACAGATCTCATCAGCAGGGGCGCCGCTAAGGGGGGGAAAGTTGGGACGATTCTAAAGGCCCACGCTCTTTAGGGGCCCCCAGAGATCTGCTTTATTAGTAGTAAGACTACTAGCATTAAATTAAAAGAAATTAGAAATGCATCAACAAAAGAGTTAGAAATGAAAAAGATTACGGCTTATTTCTGCATCTCCAGTCAAATCACACCCCACTCTGATTCACTGTATGGTTCAGCCCATCCTACCTAGCGAAGAGTGTCRCTGCTGAGTACAGGTGTTGAACTGTAAAAGCAGATACGTCATCGAGTTCAACAAAGAAGCAGAAGTCCGGTCATCAGAAACGACCAGCGAGGTTACAGAGAGCAGCGAGAGAGAAAACGGGCCGACAATTACTCACCAAGTTTTTCGAAAAGAAAGGTATATGTTTATTCTAGCTTCCTTTGATGTAACGTTTATGTTGGCGCGACTTGCACAGCTAACCTCAATACAACAGGTTACGTTTTTCACCAATGAAAATTCAATATGTAATTTTTGTTCTGATATAGATCTTGGATTTGTGTGCTCCTGCATTCGTTAGATTCGCCTGAGCTGGATTTAACACAAACACATTTGCGTGCCAACAGGTTGAAAGAACCCAACTTAATTAATGGCGCATAATATCTGGAACAAATATATTTCTTTTGTCATTTAATCTTGCATAATGCATCAAAAATCTGATGTGGCATTTATCACTTATCACAACTGTGAATAGATGCGGCAGCAGAGACCGATCACCATCAACATTCACACTTGAAAACAACTAAAAAGTTCCAGAGTGTTGGTGCCTGTTATCACAGGACATTGATAGATTAACTAGAGTAAACTACTGTATTTTTACTGCTTATATTTTTGCCCTAGTTTCATTTGGTTTTACGCATTTTCATGTGCTGTGTGTTTGAGAGAGAGAGAGAGAGAGAGAGCTTATATTGTCTTGGATTACTACTACTAACACTACTATTATTAATAATAATAATAATAATAATAATAATAATAATCTTTGTTATGCAAATTAAACCCATGGGTCGCAATCATCATCATCATCAATCATCATTTCAGGTGCTATTTGTGTGTGCGAGAGAGAGAGAGAACGCTCATGTGCGCTTAAGAGAGATTAAAGTATATTGTGATTTGTCCAAGGTTGCTAAAGCCTGGCTTTTACTACTACTACTAAAAATTATTTCAATTAAACCTATTTGTCTCAATCACAAATTAACAAATGCTGTAAACAGATGACACAACAAATTATACATTTTCATATATACATTTTACAAATTATACATATACTTTTTCAAATATAACATTTGAAAATATATATACCAAGAAAAATAAAAACAAATCACCAATTGTTGCTAAAGCCAGCCCGTGGCTGTTCAGGGTCAAGTTTATAAGGGCATTTGTTAATACAGAGTTCTGCAATGCATCAAACACTTATTTCCTGGTTTGTTCTATTGTAAATAGTGCTTATTAAAAGATGCACTGTTTTATGGGACATGGCAGTTTTGTAACGTTCAGAAAAATAAACACTGTCTACGGCGGATTTACTGTCAAGGTCTCAAAGTTACAGGTGTGTGCTCCTGCATTCATCAGGTTTGCCTGAGCTGGCGTTAACAGAAATACATTTGCACAGGTCTGAAAAAAAAAAAAAAAAACTTCAAACACAGCGTTTAGCACGAACAGTCAGTAGTGGGGTAGGGGGGCCCAACCGCATATTTTGTCATAGAGCCCAAAATCGCTAGCGGCGCCCCTGCTCATCAGTGAAATATCACTTTAATCTGGACCCAGCCCTTTGCTTGGGTTTCTGCTGAAGTGACAGATTCTTGTGCTGTTGTATTTAACGGCTCTGTGAAAGTAAGCGTGTAAAGTTTGGGACATTTTTCCTGGCTGTAGGTGTCTGAAAGCGAAAGGAATACAAGTCATCTGGCACAGTGCACTGGAGTTAAAACTAAAATGTGTTAAGAATATTAACAAAGTAGTCTCCCTAGCCAAGTTGCACGGGGTGACTTATTTTCGCACCAGTGATATAAATAAAATGTTCTGACTTTTAGAGTCGACTCCTACCGAAAAATCGATTCAGAAATTCAACAAAAGCAAATAATATATATAACATTGAATCGTGTAAAATGCAATAATATATAATAATAGTATTATTAATTGTACGACTAATATGACAAGTTAATTATCATATTTCACCCATTTAAATTTAAACCTACTCGAAAGATTCAGAGTCGACTCTCTGTCCTGACTGGAATTGATTAGCCGATTCTTTTGTTCAGATTCGTTTAAGAATCGATTCCCAGCCCTATCATACCGTATCTTATTCTAATCTACTTGCTGATGATTTGACTGAAAGCTGTACAGTTCGGTATATAATTTCGTTGGCTAATAAACAATTAGTCAAATTCAAAACATGTCTGTTTCACTTAAGACATCTTGTTTACATCACCTTCCGAAGCCTTCACTCGGTCCCTCTGCTCTAATCTGCGACCGCATTTTTCTGGGTAACTTTGCCGCACCATGTCCCAGAGCTCGGTGTCGACGAGGCTTTTCTCTCTCGAGAGTTTATTCCGGGCCCAGCTGGACACACGCAGCCGGCAGGACGGGCAGCAGAGCCCGCTACACTCAGCCGCCCGCTTAAAGCAGTGGAGGCACACCGAGTGTCTGCACGGCATAGTCACGGGTTCCAGCAGTATCTCCAAACAAACCGGGCACCGAGCTTCCTCCAGGGTAAGACAGCGCACATGACGGTGATTAGAAACAGACCCGGACCTCGTATTCGTCTGCTGCCCGAGTCCTCTAGCAGACCCGGCGCACCCCGCCGCCGCCGCCATTTTCAGCTGCTGTTTCACTTGTATGGTTTGAAAACAAACCCCGCCCACTTTTACATCAGGGGACTGTAAACTCGTCGCTTCTACCCGTTTTAAATATGCAGGCTTCTAACTGCTAACGCTTGAGCTATGTTTATTGCATCATTTACAAAAACCCAGATGAAGGATGGATTTTAAAGTAAATATTTCACTTGAATTGATGTCTAAGTGAAAGTCCTTTTTTTAAAAAAAAATGTGTATAAACGTGTGTCCTAGGTGTCCATGAAGCACATGTGGTTTTAACATCACTAAAACAATAACAGACGAACAAACATATGTGGCAGTCAGTTACTTTTTTTATTTATTTTTTTATCAATAGCTCGCTACTATTTTACAGGTTTTGTATTTAACGACTTTTAAAAATGCCTTGCAAATATGCTTATAATTTAGACATTTTATAAACCTTACAGGATGATGTAGATGATGACGTGAATCGAACCCGAACCCTGGAGGTGCAAGTGCAATAGATATTTTATAATAATAAAAACATTTATTTATTTTTTAAAGAAGAAAAAGCCTTTTTTTTCTCACATTTATATAACAGTACAGTGATAAATACAGTTATTTTAAATAACAGTACAGACAGTTTTAGGTGTAATTATTAAAATAGTATACATATAAACAGAATGGGTTTAATTCAAACACCAGTAACTTGAAAACAAACCAAATAATGTTAGCATTAATATAACTGCAATTGTAATAACATTTGTGTTATTACAGACTAGTCGAGCTGGTTTGAATAGTATGAAAAAATCTTCAAATCAAAAGAGGTCTCCCCTATCAGGTGATGAAATTGACCCTACATCTACATCTAGACATTTGGCAGACGCCCTTATCCAGAGCGACTTACATTTTTTATCTTATTATACATCTGAGCAGTTGGGGTTAAGGGCCTTGCTCAAGGGCCCAACAGGGACAACTTGGTGGAAGCGGGACCTTCCGAACCGTAGTCCAATGCCTTAACCACTGAGCTACCCCTGACCCTGTATCTCACAGGTTGCAGGCCACCCCTCCCCAAAATAATTGCAGCAAAACAAACTGTTATTTGTGATTGCAGACATGTTGTTTACAAACTGAACAAAAATTTCAATTTGTATATGTCTATAGGGTATTATATTTGTTTTTAGGGTTGATTGAAATAATTAACAAGATAAATCAATTTAAGTATAAAGACGGTTAATTTTGTAAAATATGAAAAATTGTTGAATGATATAACTTTCTACAGATGTACTCTCACATGTGATGTGATGATCACTCAGAGAATAATGTGAGTGACACAGCAACTGAAATAAAAAATAAAGCAGCAGTTTTATTGATTTAAGAGTAAGTGAGAATCGGAAAAATACACCGCTGTTGATTAGATTGTTATTAGTAAATAAGTCACAAAAGTAATGTAGACTTACACAAATCCTTTTGAGCAACCAAGGTCCAAAGGGTAGTTCTGTCAGCAAACACACTGGACGACACACACACCACTCTAGTTTATACAGCTCCAGGGGAAACACCACCATTGCATTTCCTTTACCTGAAATGTAAATTTTATCCATTTTTTTCACAATTTACTGAGGTTTTAAGTGAATTATCAAGGGTTTACTCACCCCTGTCCCTGATGTTACATGATTATCTGTTGAGTAATGTCTTCTCTGTAGGTTTTAGGATTTYGAAGATATACTGAAGACAGCCAAAGTCTTGAGTGGAGAGAGTGGAGTAATGCCTTGAAGATAATAAAGTAAGCTTAAACGTAGATAGGGTAAATTAAAGGAGAATGGCATATCATTACATTAGAGGGAAACAAGACTGGTTTAATAGAGTATGTAGTGCTTTTTCTGTGGCAAGCCTTTCCATATAATTGATACAATTTATACATTTAATACTTTTTACATTAGGCATTTTATATACTTCTATTTTATATTTTATTTAAAATATAAAATAGTACTTGTATTTTTTGTAGATTTTATATTTAGCATTCTTTGTCTGTATATATTTGCCTCTTTTTTAACTTCTTATTCGCTTTTAGTTCTTACTCCACACGCACTAGGTGGCGGCAATGCACATTCAAGCTGGTTTGCCAACAGCAAAGAAACAGTGAATAAAAAGAAGAASAAAGGGGGACGWTCCCTGCACAGGGRGTGCGTTCCAAACGTCCTGAAGTACACTGCGAAGTATCCTACACAGGGTGGTCAGCCATTTTAAGTGCTATTCAAAACTGCAAGGCGCGAAACTGCTCAGCTCAAAGAGAACTAGTGAACAATAGGCGTTCACTTCGCCGAAAGTGGACATAAAAAATTGCCCATCAGTCATTGACTATTTTTGCGCCTATGACGCAATAATTTTTTACCTTTAGTTTAATTAATCGATTCTTCTATTACATAGGTTAGAAATATGTACAAAATTGTATTGATGTATGTCATGTAAATTAAATAATTTATTCACGAGTTACACACATTTCAATCGTAAACGTTTTATAATGTGAAATTTCCCCAAAATCGGACACATTTCCCCAAAATGTGTCCGAGGTGCGTATTTTATCGGTGCAACGCACGGAGGAAGTGATGTCCGCGCTGGTGACGTTGCAGGGTGTTTCGAGTGGTTGAAGTGTGCTTTGAAGTACACTGTGGAACGGAACGCAGCCTTGTTCTCCAGACGTTAGACGGCACTGTATCACAAGTCCCTCAAAGTGACCAGAAAAAAATATCCAAAAAGAAGAAGGAAAACGTACTAATTATTGCTGATTTTACACACGCATATTTAGTTCCTAGTAAGTAGTTATATTATGTCTAAATACCTTATATATTACTAAACGTATATACCAGAGCGTTGACTATAGTAATAATTAGTATAAATAATGTCTTGGGGTTCAATGTTGGACGCTGCAACAGCAAAGCTCAGTTTCATCGCCGCACATTCGATAGTGGCGAATCTGTGTGTGTGTGTTGAGGGGGTAAAGGGGACGCAACAGTACTGAAAATGCTGAATATTTCCTAAACACGTTTTCAAGCACACACATTAAAATGAATTGCAAATTCCAAGGATACAATTTTGTAAAAAAAAAAAACATCAGTATGTTTCCAGTGACTTAGAATTACGTGTCGTATTGAAGGCTGTGTAAATTATGTTGTGAATGGATTTGTCGTACGATTAAGCTGAGCATGGTGGCTTGGAAGTCATCACTGTCGCCTTGCAGCTCCAGGGAATCAAACCCAGTGTGTGCATTTTCTCTCTGTGCTTGCGGAGTTTCACACCACAGTCCAAAGGGTTGCAGATTAGCTTCCTAAATTTTATGTCCCCGATGATGGATTGGCATCCTGTCCACTTCCTGCCCGAAGGTCCGCGTGGGATAGGCTCCAGTCCCCCGTCCACCCTGTATACAGGATAAAGCAGTATAGACGAGAGTGTGTCAGATGCATAGGCTCACATTAAGCACATTAGAATGATAGATACTTTATTGATCACAAATAGTAATGAAGACAGTAAGACAAGGACAGGTTTGTAGATCTGATTGCACACTATATTGTTTACTATAGCCAGTAGACACAGCACATGTGAGAGCTGACCAAAGTATTTGCCCCCTACTGAGTTTTTATTCTTTTGCATATTTGTCACACTTAAATGATTGAGGTCATCAAACAAAGTCTACTATTACTCAAAGGTAACCCGAATAAATGCAAAATGTAGTTTTAAATGAAGTTTTTATTTTTTAAGGGGAAAAAAGCTGTCCAAACTTACCTGACCCTATGTGAAAAAGTAATTGGCCCCTAAACCTAATAACTGGTTGTGCCACTCTTGGCACAAGTGTTTGCGATTACTAGCAATGAGTCTTCAACCTCGCTATAGTGGAATTATGGCAAATGCTTATTTACAGAATTGTTTTAATCACACTGGAGGGTTAACCTGTTTAAGGTCGTGCCACAGGATCTCAATCAGATCTAAGTCAGGACTTTGACTAGGCCACTCCAAAAACTTTAATTATTATTATTATTATTATTATTATTTTAGCAAGTCAAAGGTGGATTTGCCAGTGTGTTTCCAATGATTGTTCTGCTTCCAGATGCACATGAATTTGAGGTCACAAACTGATGGCCAGGCAGCACGGTGGTGTCGTGTTTAGCACTGTCGCCTTGCAGGCCAGAATCTGGGTTCGATCCCCGGCCAGGCTCGATTCCCTTCTCTGTGTACATGGAGTTTGCATGTTCTCCCCGTGCTTGGTGGGTTTCCTCCGGTTTCCTCCCACAGTCCAAAAAACATGTAGGTTAGGCTAATTGGCATTCTCCTGGGATTGCCCGTAGTGTGTGTGTGTCTGTGTGTCTGTGCCCTGTGATGGATTGGCACCCTGTCCAGAGTGCCTTAAGTCTCCAGGCTCCCCGTGACCCTGAATACAGGATAAAGCAGTATAGAAGATGAGTGAGTGAGAGAAACTGATGGCCGGAAATTCTTCTTCAGGATCTTATGGTAGAGTGGACAATTCATGGTTTCATCAATTATGGCAAGTCATCCAGTTCCTGAAGCTGCAAAGCAGGCCCAAACAATCACACTACCACCATAATGTTGACTGTTTTTATGATGTTCTTTGTATGAAACTCTGTGATTAATTTTCAACAGATTTAAAGGACGCACACCTTCCAAAAAGTTAATGTTTGTCCAAAAGTCTTTGACATAATCAAGTTTTTTCTTGACAAATGTGAGACGAGTTTTTGTGTTCTATTTTGGCCAGCAGTGGATTTCATCTTAGAACTCTCCCATGGATGCCATTTTTGCCCAGTCTCTTTCTTAATGTTAAATCGTGAGCACTGACCTCAACTGAGGCAAGTGAGGGTTGTTCTTTAGATTTTGGGTTCTTTTCTGAGTTTCTGGATGATTTGTTGTTGTGCCCTTGGAGTAATTTTGGTAGGTCGCCACTCATAAGTTAATGGTTTTCACTGTGGTTCTCTGGAGTCCCAAAGCGTTAGAAATGGCTTGGTAATACTTTCCAGACTGATAAATGTCAATTACTTTGTTTCTCATCTGTTCTTGAATTTCTGTACTCAGAATTTACTCAGGGTATCTTTGTGTAATATTAAAATTAGTTTCATAATCTAAATCATTAAAGTGAGACAAATGAGTAAAAAAAATTCAGGCAGCAAATACCCTTTTTTGTGTGTGTGTGTCTATATACAGGGTGGGCCATTTATATGGATAGACCTTAATAAAATGGGAATGGTTGGTGATATTAACGACCTGTTTGTGGCACATTAGTATATGTGAGGGGCAAACTTTTCAAGGTGACTTCCATGGTGGCCATTTGGAAGTCGGCCATCTTGGATCCAACTTAATCTCAAACTTATTGAGAATTTCACAAGAAAAACAATGGTGTTATAAATAACTTTAAAGTTTAAAGTTACGTTAAAACCAAGCACACCATTGTTTTTCTTGTGAAATTCCCAATAAGTTTGATGTGTCACATGACCCTCTTCTTATTGAAAAAACAAAAGTTGGATCCAAGATGGCCGACTTCCAAATGGCCACCATGGTCACCACCCATCTTGAAAAGTTTGCCCCCTCACATATACTAATGTGCCACAAACAGGATGTTAATATCACCAACCATTCCCATTTTATTAAGGTGTATCCATATAAATGGCCCACCCTGTA